>JAGDQP010060306.1:0-12226 GCA_022664845.1 Lepisma saccharinum
TCAACCGTCAGCAGACACCAGCACTACATGGGGGAAGGTGCAGAATCTTGGTGCGTGGGTCTTTCAAATGCTCGACGATAACATCACAGGCCAACGTGTAGCCATCTGTGCTTCCTTACTCGCTCGTTATCGCTCCGCTCGCTAACATCAACCCTTTTTGTCCAGAATTGTCACGCTTGACAAAAAAATAGTGCCTGTACATCAACGTCACACACAGGAAACAATGGCTCAGCCCAAACAGAGAGGAAACACCTCGTGTGAAAAGAACTGCATTCGCACCAGTGGCGGATTAAGCTTCCTCGGCGCCGCTATAGGCACAAACTTAGTTTGCGCCTTTCTAAAAAAATAATAGTATTTGCAGTATCTTTACACGCTAATATAAAAATTACTGAACATATTGAAATAAAAAGCGAAGGATAAAAATCAATAATAAAATATGTTACAAACAATTCATTTTCTGTATGTGCTATAAGTAAAATTATGTAAGGTATTAAGAAATTAAATTCACGTCATAAATGAAGCTGCTTCCGACTCCGTTTTGTTGCTTCAAACTCGTGTATTAGTTCTTCAAAGTTGATCTGTTCTTTAGTCAATAGGTCTGCTTGGATGTGGAGAATAGATAACTCGTTCAGTCTTTTATTACATATGGTTGAACGGAGGTAAGTCTTCTTAGGGCCGAAAACGATCGTTCAGATAACCGGCAATAAGCTCTAGAGGCATCATCTATTGCCCATGGAGCAGAGAATGGATTTTTCCTTCGTGATCACGTAAGGAAAGCCCGCTACTTGTTCAACTTCTTTAAGGCAGAAAGAAAATCTTCTTAAGACATTGACCCAGTACATAAGTTCCGTCTGAATATGTGATCGAAAATGATTCTCCAAAGTCCCAATAGATTTCTTTCTTCTTAAGAGTGCCAACTCGCAGTTTTTGTGTTCTTCAGAATTTTCGTGTGAACCTAGAATATTTGAAATGTTCTTTTCCAGTCCGAAATACCGTGATTTGCGATCTTTGTCTTGCTCTTGAAATTATGCACAATAAATGGCACCAGTTCTGCACAAATATACCAAATAATTCCGCAAAATTGATTCGCCATTTACAAGTAAAAAAAATAAAAATAAAATAAAACACTCTTATTTAAAAATCCTGTCTTGCACAAAAATGAGACTTTGTGATTTTGAAAAACCGTTTTCAGCATTCTGATTAGTTCCAAGTCTTAGAATTCAATGTCAATTGTAGATTTATTGAGACACCACTTGGCAGGATCATCACTAACGAAATTGGCACTATCACTGCCACAATCATGAACTCCTACGAACTGAGGGGAACTACCTCAAGAGCACTTTCTTCCTCCACCAAACCCACAATATTTTGAGCATTTTGCGTTTCGATGTAGTCGCTTTCCTTCGATTTCTGAACTGCTTTCGCAAATCACTTCTTCCTTTTGTCTAAACAACATGCCCACTGTACCAAGCTTTTTCTGTAAGGTTGCTTCTCTTTCACGCTTTTGGTTTTCAACTTTACGATAAACTGCCCGACTATCTTCGCTTCATGTTGCTGGATAAAAGCAATTAACGAAAACGCAACAGAGAATACAGGAAGACAAAATCTAGTGGCATGGAGTTACAAATTTCCACAATTATTTACTGCAAATATCAGTCTGCGCATGACAGAAGAAAATAAGTCGATTATTAATACTGTTCAAACAACCAGTTTTGCCCCCACACGTGAAAGGTGCATTCACCCACTCACTTATCAGCAGTCTAAAAAATGACAAACTGTATTTTCTTTCGCTCTGTCTTTTTCTTTGGTACGTGTTTAATTTTTTAAGACTGACATTGCAACAATCACGTAAAAAAACCTGAATATCACAAACTAACTGTAAACGATTCATATTGCCAGCGTCTTTCTTTCGTTCAATACATTCCGTTTTAACTGTTATAAAAGAATTGTGTCTTCTTAAAAGTTTTGGAAATAAGATCTTAAGTACATGTGTATTTTTTATATAATAAACTACAGTTACAAACTATGAATATTTCAGATAGGAATATTGCTTCATAATTTCAAAAAACACATTTCTGACTATTAATCTTCATATTCTGGAAAACGAGCTTACGGGCGGCAACTCCTTTTCCAGAATACGAAGAATAATAGTAGAAATGTTTTTTTTTTAATTATTTGTTATTATAATTTTGTGATTAATCATTTTAATGGTTCAGCAAGAGTCTTCCTAGAATTTTGAAACTTATGAATGAGAAAGACCAATTTATTTTATGTGTATGATTTCATAGATGTCACAAGGAACTAATACAGTTTGATGGTACCTCTCTTTAGTTCGGATGGATGACATTTTCCAGAGAATGGAAAATTCTACTTTAAAGAAGAGGAGGTGAAGTTATTATTATTAAATAATGATATAAATAATTAGCAAGTAAGGAAACCACTTACATTCAAAGGTAAGGATCTACATGTTCAATAATTTTGGAACATTAAACTTTGTGATGTTGATATTGTTTGCGACAACTTAAGTGTTGTTCCAACATATTTGATTTCTTATGAATATCCTCGTAATGGTTATTTTTGAGAGGATATATCCTAGATTATAAAAAGAATACTTTTATGGAAATTATAAGTCTTGGATCTGGTTTACTGCTACTCCAGATGATTATTTTGTGATCAATTCTAAGATACTAATAATACTGTGAAGCCTTATGATAAATACTTATAAAAGTATTGGAATTTTCCAATGTTTCATGCAGAAGTATGCTACAGGTAACTAATGTTATTTCTGATTGAAATAAACGGATTATTCTATAATAACAAATGAATAAGTTTTGCGTATTGAATGTGTAGCTGTAATATCTACTTGTCGGACAGTCTTTAGCTACACCCCCGAACCTAAGATTTATTAAACGTATATGTTATGTCCCAGACAGGACACAGTAAGTGCGACAGCGGGCTACACAGCGTGGCATTTGATGTCGTTGACTGGGAACGTCACGTGCGTGTTTTAAATTCGTGAAAATTGCTTTTCGCTTTCACACATCGTCAGAGGGTGAACAACGCGCTGTGATACGATTCTTAACTGCTAAAGGCAACACGCTGATTGACATTCAAAGAACATGGTGTATATGGTGAACAGTGTGTTACGAGAAACTGTCTACAAGTTGCGTGTATGGTTTCGGTACGGTCGCAAGCAAATTGCCATGGGAAATGCTCGAACATCCACTCTATAGTCTCGATATGGCGCCCTGTGATTTTCATTTATTTGGGCCTCTGAAGCAAAGCCTAAAAAGTCGTTGTTTTGGTTCGGACGACGAATTCCAAACCTCCGTGACAGATTGTTCCAGACTCAGCCACAAACGTCTTCAAGTGAGCCCATACGTTGTTTGCCGCGACAGTGGGATCGCTGCCTGCAGTCATACGGCAACAACTGCTAACTGGTACGTACCGTATATTTCTGAATATAAGGTGCACCCAAAATCAGAGATGCAAAAAGTGGAAGGAAAAAACGAATATAAGGTGATACGGTGCACCAAATATCGAATATATAGGAAGTAAAACCGTATTTTAGTACACACTGTCCTCTGTATTCACAACTAGGTATCATGTATTTATTACACCGTCTGTACTAAGCGTGCATTGTTGAAAGTCATGACAGAGACCAAGAATGGGAAAATTTATTACGTACTTGGGTATGTTTCTACTAACGTTCGTTCTACCAATGTGAAATGTTAACTAAAGTTTATTACCTAATTACCATTTAGACTTTTAAGATTTCTCACATTCCGAATATGAGGCACATCCCGATTTCGAGCAGCCAGAAAATGGGAAAAGGGTACGCCTTATATTCGGAAATATACGGTATATGTTTCTGTCTGTGACTCTCATCTCATTTGATCATACCAAATCGAGTTTTATTTTCAAGTCAAATCCGGTTACATACTTTCATACCTTTTTTCTTTCCATGTTCACCAGATGAAGCCTCTGACAAAGTCTACTCGCACGAACCAATCACAAGACGGTATTAGATGTAGACTAATTGCCTGGCTGTCACATAGATGAGTGTTTGACTGTCAATATAACAAAGCGGTTGGCGGCGGCTCACTTGAGAAGAGGGATATTGATGGAAACACATTCAATCCTGAAAGTGAATTAGAACTTGTACGATGTTCACGTTACGAGTAAATGTGTATTATACCTTACATTGTTTTAATAAGAGAGTTCTCTTTTAATATTTACTCCATTTCCCACCTTGTAAGAACTCTGGGATGCTCTTCAGATACTCTCCAGGACGAGGAACTACTATGTTTAATACATTATCTCGGATCTGATTTCGAAGGATTAGAGGCGTTAAGCTTAATTAAAGATGACTTGCACTAACTAATATAAGTTAAGCTAACCCAATCTAACCTAACTTAACCTTCACTGTTCAGAACGACCCGGGGAGTATCTAAAGAGCAGCAACTCTGTGAACAATTTAATTAATAAATGTTCAGTTGTTAAAAGGAAAACACTGCTTTGTAAGAATTTGAATAAAAATTATATGGAGTAAACATTCTCTATTTATATGTACATAGTTAACAGTTCAGACAATAATTTACAAGGCATTGCCTGCCTCCAAGATGTCTTTTTGATTGACATGTATATATATAACTACATTTCCAACGCAAAGTGTTAACAAGATTGTCTGATAAACGTAATATTGTTAATTCATACCCGGACACAAGACAATGCAAAAAAAAAACTTTTTTTAAATATAGTTTGCACAGTACAAGAAATTACAACTGTTTTCTTTTTTTGTAAAAGATATACATAAGAAATTTACAAATGAATTAATACAATTATTAAGTTGTCAGTTCGTTTTAATAACAAATTGTACTCGTAATACTCTCTTTCTTTTTTTGTATTGCATCACAGATACATGAAAAAAACAATTGTCACGAAATGTCATGATTATGTCAGTTAGTCTTTATTTTCATTCAACTGATCTTATATATTCTTTTATCAATTGATTTTTATATATTATTTATTTAAAACATACTTCACACATATTAGATGGACTTTTTTGTTTATTTTGAAGGTTCAAGTCTGGAACACACTACTATTGTACTTAAGTCACTTTCTCGACATCGTCAAATCTTCAGCACTCGGCTTCGTTTCCAGCGTCGCCTGACTATTGGATGGTAAAGAGACTGGAAGTGGTATCGTAATAAAATGCTGAGATGAACTCCCTGATGAAGCACCTAGAAAACAAGAACAGAATGTTAAGTTTTTACGTTGCACCGGTACCTTCTAAAACACAACGGTATTAAAACTAAAACTTATAATTGAATAAACAAATTAGAATTTGAATATGAATTCTATTTATGGCCTTTAGGCGTCTCAAGCCGGGATAGAAGATGTTGGAAGGTAATCGGCCAGGGCTTAGTAAGTACCATCTTGGCATTTTCCTGGGATGGCTGTGGAAAAACCTCAGGATGAACGGCCGCTGGGGAAGTTCCCAGAACCTTCCGACTGTAAAGCCAATCCTTCACCAACTTGCAATACTAGACGGATGTGTTAAATAATATGACGAACCCAATAAAAGAAGAACGTCAGATTCCTTGGTCTGTGATGTAGTTAAGGATCTTGTTTACTCAAGACTTCGGGACGGGCGTAAGCCAGTGCTGTTACCGCTCATACACTTCATTTTATCTTTTAACTTCGGGGCACAAATAAAATATGTAAATAATAATTAGCAGAGACTTGCCGACGGACTCATATGAATAGTAATATGTGGCCAATGCAGTAATAGTGTAATCAACAATAGCTGCATTGAATGTCGACTAAGCTAATGATATGTTCTACCGTGTGAGATCCAGGTGCTCTTGGTTTTGTACGTAATATATTTCATGAAGTTTCGCCTGTTGTCGTAAGTAGAAACACAGCTATTGTCTTGATGTTGTACAACAGTTGTTGGTGTATCATGAGACAAAGTCATTGGTTAAGTTGGAAGTCTCGATTAAAATGTGTCTTACAATTTATCCCAGAGTATGGACTATTTAGTAGTAAGTAGTAGTACTAGTTTTGCATCATCTCCAGGCGAACCAAGTTATTGGTTGTTTCATTGGTCACGACTGATGGAAATGGCGGGATGCACTTTAGATACTCCCCCGGTTCATCCAACCACCTTTTCCACTCTTGCATAACTGAGCTACGGCCGTTTGGTAAGAAACGAAATAAAACCTGACAGAAAAGGATAGAAAGGTGCAGAATTCTAGCAAGCAGTAAAACGGCTGATATGGAACAGAGATAGGCACTAAAATTTGAAAATGCAATACATGATATTTGTACTTACTGTGATCCAGGGGCGGATCCAGGGAGGGGGCGATCGGGGCAATCACCCACCCACCCCCAGGATGGGACACTTTCTTATTTTAAAAATAAAATAAAACCCATCCCAGAGTTGGAGCTCATGATATTTTCAACTTTGTATTATAAATGTAAAATAAAATTTAAAATACGTAGGCCTTACCTTTTTTTTTCACGGTTGCAGAAGTCGCAAGAAATTACTTGCCTTGACGTTCTTGCTTAGAAAATGTCCACATTCATTCGAAAAGGCAGCCAGGTGGTCATTTCTGTTCTTTCATTTCAAGATGGGATATTTTGCGCTCTTCCTCCGTTCTCAAAAGCGATCTCTACTTCCTGTTAACAATTGGAAGATAATAATCTATAATGGCTTTGTCTATCATCTGTAATGGCTTTGTCAATATTCCTGTTTTAGAAATGCCAGTTTGGTAGGTGCACAAAGCAAATAGACCTAATGGTTTTCTTCATGTGAGAGTTGTCGAACAGTGTTAAGGATCGAGACTGGAAACGTAGAGGTGCGTGCCAAACTGTCTTTGTCTTTATAAAATGTCGTGAGACGGGAACTGATTCTTTTGTGCATTTCCTTTGTTTATTTAAGACTATTTATTTTGTTTTTACAACAACTAAATGTGTTCGACGAAGTAATCAAGTAGGGTTGCCAGGTGTACCATATTATACGGGATTTCTCGTATTTTGGGATGAGAAATGCTATCCCGGTTTAACGTCATACGGCTTCTCTCCCGTGTTTAAACATTTCGCCTCTGCCGTGATTACAACTATGCATTTACCGATTCGGCACTTCACTCGATTCTGTGAAATTTAACTTCCTTAGTTGACTTCCTTACATGCTTTCATTAGCATCCCTACAGACATTTTATAAGGTGATGATGGATCCAGTAATCAAGGCTAGGATGTGAACTCAAAATGGGACCAAATATACTTATGTTGATATCTTTGTTCTAAACATTCCTAGATCAAACGCATTTGTTGAAAGTTTTATCAGTTCTTAAAAACAAACGGAGAGATAATGGGAATAAACGTTCAGCAATTATGATAATCAGAAATTCCAGTTTTACATAAATTGGTTTATAGTTGCCAGGAATCTGATGACTTGATTCAGGAAGATGCAGCTTTACTGGGATGCTAAAAGCGAAGTAAAATATTATATGTGTTAATTTAAAGTGAGAAAAAAAAAAAAAAAAAAACACACAGAAATAAAATCAATAATATATGCAAATTTAAATACGTAGCAATTTGTTAATTATTATAATTTATGTACTGAAAATTCGATTGTGTTTCTAAGAGTAACCTTAAGTTTCTTTCTTTCTTTATTTTCTTGATTCTTGGTATTGCGAGGATAACATAACTATCAGAATGATGAAATTTCCTTGAGTTAACTGTCATGATCAGTTGTCCCGTATTGACATTCTAAAAACTTGGCAACCCTATAATCAAACATTAGTAATTACATATACTTTTATTTGTGAATCGAGCGTGTTTGTATTGCATTTGTTAAAGTATTCCAAAAATTGTAATTCACATAGGTTAGTCGTGCATTTTACATGCAAATACAATTGAAAATAGCAAGGCGTATGAATAGGAATTAAAAGGTCTTGATTAACAAGGAAATAGCATTCTTCTTCTTCTAATTATTATTATTATTATATGTAATCCATCCGTATCGATTCTCAAATAAGTTAATTCTACAGAAGAGCTGCTTTTCCTTTTCTAAAGTTTTGTTTTTAATTTTTTTTTGCAAATACACTCTTACCTTGGCTCGAACGACCGCCCCCCCCCCACAAATATTCAGCCTGGATCCGCCCCTGCTGTGATCTATTGTCTTATACTTATTAACAATATAAATATTCTAGAATAATATCGAAGCAACCCTGCGCCCGATCATCAGTTAGTTTCTGAATACAAAAAGGCTTAGTCACAGGCATTTTTTTCATTGTAAATGTTTTAAGTATTTATTAAAGGTTTTACTTGCTCGGCTGCACAAAGTTTTTGAATTACTTTTAATTGTTCTTTCAAGATTGTTCCTGTGTCTTGGTGTACATTTAACGGTGTAGTAGGTTTCGTTAGTAGCATTATCAATTTATATCGGTCAGTTGGCAACATGGCCGCTCCCTAACACTAGTGCTCTCTGTCCGTCTCTTCTTCTATTATATGAGTACGCCTTCGGCGAAACGTTGCCGCATTTTGATTGTGCTTGTGAATTTTTTGTAAGCCTGTTTTGGTATTCTGATATCCAAGTATCCTTTTTCTACCTAATTTTTCCATTTTTTTAAAATTTTATTTCGTTTCTTTCCGCTAGGTGTTTTGAAAGATCTGATGTTGGTTTTGGATCTGTATATTATTTTTTAAATGTTCCTTCAGTGTTATATATAATTAATTTTTCTGTTCTATCTGATGTCATAAACGCCTCTTTTATATGTAGATAATATTGTGTTTATGTTTGCTGTTGGAACATGAACGGGAGAAATTTTTAAATCTATATAATATTTCGATTAACTTCCTGTTTATTCTTCCATGCATATAGATATTGATATATAGGTTTTGTTTCCTTGAATTATATTCTAATTATTATTCAGATTCTGTAGTGGTTGGATTGCTTTTGTTTTGCCGATTCTTAAAAAGTATTTTTCGAGAAAGGAAAACTGATAGTCCATACTTAAAACCGATTTCATAAGAACAGAGTTTTTGACTAAATAAAAAATGTAAGTCTTTGTGTAATAAAATACTAATTCATGATGAGGTAGGTATAGGGTTACTTCGAAACTGTAATAGAATAAACATAACATTTTTCTTCGTACGGAGATTAAATATTATAAAAAAACAATAGATACCAACTTAAATAATCCATATATTGTTCTTGTTAGCAACGGAGAAATTTAGTTGCTAAGTACTTTTCACCTTTCTCCGGAAGGCATCTTTCACAATTTATACAGTCACCTTTGTCACACTACTTTTCTAATTCATATATATTTATTCTGGGCCGTTGCACCTCAATTTTAGAGCGTTCACCTCTGGCACGTGCGGTTCTCGGTTCGATTCCGGCTCGTGCCACGTGCGTTTTGTGGAGGACAAACACTGGGTGCGCGGGTTTTCTCGGGGATTCTCCCGTTTCCTCCCACTTTCGCCATTCATTCCACCAATTATTACAACATTATCAGTTCGGCGTGAGCCAAAGTTTCCTAAAGCCTTAAATAAAATTCAGATTTATTCATAATCTTATTAATATACTCCACAGTTCATGTGCATTTCGATCAACATGTTGATAAGATAATACTACGTACATTTTGATCAACACGCTAACAGAACAATTTCATTAATATTCCATACACGTTTAGTTCCAACCATACATTTGTCAAAATATGTAAGTAACGACGGAGAAGTTTAAAACCTTACACAAAACTTTTTAAAATATCCTTTTCTCGCTTTATTTGTATTTTCAAATACACGTATCTATACAGAAACGAATTACCATACACTAATCAATTCCCCTGAAGATGCCTTCCGCGGAAGGTGAAAAGTACTTAGCGACAAAATTCTTCCGTTGCTAACAAGGACAATATAGGATTCCTGAAATAGGTACGTACTATTTTAGAATAATAATGTTATTAATAAATAAAGGATAAAAATGGACCACAATCTGTGCGTGTACACATGTAGTAAACAAATGCTTAATTTCAAATATGAAATGCACTTTGTTCCAATAGCGATATACTAGTCGAAAACATGGTCAATGAAAGAAAAGAAGAAAAAAGAGGAAACACGCTGACAACTGAAACAGAGAAAATACAGAACGATTATTCTGTCAGTAGTACTTTATGGCTGCGAAAGTTTGAGTACGACCCTAGCAAATGAACATACATTACATGTGTTTGAAAATAAGGTTTTGAGAAAGATACACAGGCCGAAACGGGCCGAGGTGATTGAAGAATTGAGGAGACTGAATAATGAAGACTTCCACAGACTGTACGATAAGAGTAATGAAATCACGAAGACTAAGATAGGTAGGCCATGGGGCTCGGATGGGGAGAAAAACAAGGGTTATACTTATATGTCATCATGGTTGGGAAGTCGGAGGAGAAGAGGCCGTTGGGAAGACTTAGACGTCGTTGGGAGGACAATATTAGAAGTGAGAGGTGGTGCTGATGAACCCTGACTTAATTTCCCTCAGGATAAAATCGCACAGCAAAAGTTTATTATTGTGGTGATGAACTTGCGAGTTCCGTAAGACACAGAGTAAGTTAGTTATGGTTTAGGTCGGGATAGGGTAGGGGAAAAGATGCGAGAAGGAATCATTCAGGGTCTAAGTAGAAGGTTTTATCCCGGCACCTGCCCGGACACATACTGGGTCCAAATTAAGATACCGGGCATTGGGTCCTCGGCGGCGCGGCATGGAGACAGACCCGAGGTAGGGCAGTCTTTTACGATTAGGCATCAGCTCGGCATATGTCAAATTGTTCAAAAAAGATGCAATGTAACGAACACAAAATCTTCAGTTTTGTTTATACTACACTTATAAGTAACGATCCATCTTTCTGCTCTAACGTAAGTATTTAATTTCTACTTCTGAATCAAAATACCAGATTAATATTCTTTCAAGATGCATAAACAGAAGAGACGCAGATGCTTTTGGCATATCAAACTTCTCAAGCAGTTCTTATTAGCTTTACTCTGCAAAAGGCCCTTTCAATTGGTAAGGTTAAACATATGTGTAAGCTTTGTACAAAACATAGTAGCAAGATGAAGAGAGTTGTTAATCTTGAAGAACGTGAAAAACTCATGACATACACTTCTTGCAAAATGTCCGAACAGCAGGATTATTTCCACAGCTTCAGTGTTATCAAAGCGCGTACCACCAAAGGAACAAATACTGGCGATGTCTTCTGGTAAGGTCTGTTGCGTGTATTCCCATTGCCCTGCTAAATCATTTAATTGCTACTTTAATATTTCTATCGGGCAGATTTCGGATATTCGTTCCAGGGCAGTAGATGACATGCTAACAATTATTTGATTAGAATATCTTGAATCAAAACAAGCCGTGTAAGAGTACAGTGTCCCAATGCTGCGAGAAGATATCCTCAAATCCTGGCTACAGCTGTATCCATTGTAACATACGAGCTACATGTATGAGTCAGTGCAGAACTGTTCTAATGAAAATACTGAAGACGACGCATCGTCGGCCCGAACATTATCAGACAGCTTTTCTCCTTTCCTGACACCAACATCAGCCCAGCCTTTCGTTCGCAACTCTGCAGAAACTCTGCGATACTTTAACAACTTACTCGAAGTTCCCCTGAGCTTGTTTCAGCCGAATATAATTGTGTTGTCTTCCACGATTCTCCATGAGTTTGTATAATCCATCACTGAACAGATATGAGATAAACAGTCAATACAGCTTCATTATTTGAAATATCTTTATATAAATGAAAACAATCAGTGCAGCTTCAGACTTCATGGAATAATCTACGGTTTTTACTTCGAAACAAGTCTTATTGTTGAATCCTGTTGATTCTGATATAGCATGAAATGCAACCACCATTCTAACGTATGTTATATTCTGCTATATGTCGCTACTGTCATCCTAGTCTTTTGTTCTATCCACGTGTGTGCGTCTCTCTTTCTCTACAGCAAGTCTACGATATTAATATATTGTTTTTTATCATAAATTTACCTTAGATTGCCCTTCCGGTTTTCCTCTGTATTAGTGATATATATATATATTATTATACAAGTGTATGCTCCAACAACCTCACATCCGGAGGAGGAAATCGAAGACCTATACGAGGAGATAGAGAAGATTTTGGATAGTAGCAAACCGCATTACAAAATTCTAATGGGAGACTTCAATGCAAAAGTAGGAACC
>JAGDQP010060307.1:0-12226 GCA_022664845.1 Lepisma saccharinum
AAGCGCAAACGATTTGGATACGAGAGTTATTTAAAAGGGGTAACCAAAATGCAGATAACTTATTGAGAGAACTTAAATTGGAGGATGGTGTTGACATTGGCTTAGCATTCGGGAGCACGTGGGTTCGATTCCAGCGGGCGACCACCTTGACTGAGTTTTTGCAGCGTTTTTCCTCAGTCACACCAGGCAAATGTCGACATAGACCCTGTCCAACACCTTCCCGAATCCTTCCCACTATCTCGGCCTGAGCCTTAGATGCCTAAAGGTCATAAATATAATTCAAATTTAAAAATATTGTAGAACAAAACTAGTAACAACTAATCAGCCCAGCCTGATGTCTGTATTTAAAACAAGGCAGTAAGAATTATTAGTTTGAAATTAATTACTTACATGCTAATGAACCTACCACTTTATCATTATAATAAAGTAGTATATGTGGTAGATTTATTAGCCTGTAAATAAATAATTTCAAATTAATAATTCTTACTGCCTTTTTAAAATTGATATTTATGGCCTTTAGGCATTTAAGGGTCAGGCCGTGATACGGGGGAGGATTCGGGAAGGTGTAGGCCGGGACCTATATTGAAGGTGCTATCTCGGCATTCACCTGTTGTGATTGAGAAAAATAAACTGGAAAAACCTTAGTCAGGGTGGTCGGCCGCTGGAATCGAACACACTTGCTCCCGTCGGGACGAGCGTAAGCCATAGTGCTTTTACCGCCCATCAAATCCGTTTTATCTTATCTTACAACGACCTCTACAACGCTTACAACGCTTGGCTTGTTCTACACTAGAACTGAAATTAAGATACTGTATATCACATTTTAACCAATTAAATTTACTTTGCTAGAAGCCATTTTGTGTGATGAGAGGTTCGTAAGTCAATGCATTTTTTTTTATCCAGTGCGAAGAAAGCGAGAAGAAGCAAAACTGGACCGAAGTTCGGCCGTCAGTTGTTTGAGACAGGGGGAAGGGAAGAGATGGGAGAAGTGCCCCTAAGCTATATGTCTTGCAAGATCTCTTCTTGGAATTCTTCCATGGAAGGTGACAAGTAACCAAGAAATGAAAACCTTAGCCAAGCAAGATTTCGACTTTGTAACAGAGCCATCTCGATGTTGGCTGATGGGAAAAACGAAACTCGAAACTGTAACCTTGCTTCTTAAAGTCACGTGAAGTACAAATGAAATTAAATGCACGTAGTTAAATAATAACAAATATAAGTGAAACTTTGGCTTAATATAAGTGGACTATATGTTGACGTCAGTGTTGAAATGCTTTTCACAGCAGTCTAAGAACGAATGCTATGAAACGCATACACTGTTCGGAAAAGCGCAAGGCAAATCAGTGTTAGAAATAATGTTTTTTTTTAGCTAATAAAAAAGTCATCTTTATAATTTTACCCTCTGATCTGTTTAGTAGAAAAGCGAAAGGTTTCTCCACTAAGGAATACGAATTGTTGTGTTTGTCCGTCTGTCCCCACAGGTAGCAGGGTGTATGATATTTGCCACTGAATCTGGCTATTTGTCCGTCTGTACCCATGGTAAGCAGGCTGTATGACGTGTGACATGCAATTTTGTAACGCCCGGAGATGTTAGCCTGAGCGGACATTAAGAAGCTTGGCTAAGGAAGGTGGAAGAAAGAAAACAAGGTTAAGAGACCATACTCCTTTAGGTTCCGTTCCTGTGGTTGCGCAAAAGACGTAATCCCTCAAGGGTGTGTGAGATAATCAACACGAAGCAAGTTCCGTTCCTATCACAGAGAAACGTGGTCCTCCCACTGGGGCAAGAATGGTATATAAGCTACTAGCTCCGGTTCTACAAAGAGAAACGGTGGCTCGCGGCCCACGGGTTGGATAGGATATAGAAACACTGCACAGCAAATTCCGAACAAGGAGAGACAGTCATAATCGTCGGACCGTCGAATCTCATAATCGAAATATGGTGCTGCGTGTCTTATGGCCGCATTACAAAAAGTTATGAACGTGGCCTTAATGGAGAAGTTGATAATCTATGTCGACGACACCCTGATTCCTGGGAGAGATTTTGTGGAACACATAGAATTATTACTTAAGGTTTTGAGAAAATTTGAGAATGCGGGCACGGCCCTAAACCTTTGAAAGTGTAAATTCCTACAGCTCACATAACATTTTTGGGATTTGTAGTAACACCCTGTTATGGCCATGGTTCCCAGATTGTGCACACATCTGCCCTGGAGCTCAATAATCTGTCTGAAACCTTCGGAAGATTTTAACACCGAGCATTTGAAGGATGACGTTTCCGACGAATCAGCCTTCTCGAGAATAACTCTCCACCCCTGGATCAGCGCAGGAGCAATCAGTGTGATTCCTTAATGTTACTAGTATTTATTTCAATGATAGTAATCAGGCACCAGCTGATCAAAAGTGCAACTATGTTTAAAGCTGTCCAAGTATATTCGTAGAGTTTCCGTAACAATTCTGTATGTATGCAATCCCGCCAAGCACATAATTACTTACCTAACGCATTCCCCGATTCAATCCTCCGTGAATCAGAGCAGGGTTTCAACGAAGTCATTACCAGAGAGATCAAAGTAACACCCACTTTACCTTACTGCATAAATTAATTATATGATATTAAGATACCATTAACTCTAGTGAGAACATTGGATCAGGCTAATACTATTTAAAAGCAATTTTTATCAGTAGAATATTATATGTTTATTTAAATTGATACTTCTCCTCGCAATGCCTTAAAGTAATGATTTCGTCTTTTTTAGTGATCCTCTAATTATCTATGCACCACCCAAAATTCCAGTCAACTCGTGCCCCTGATCCAGTGCGACGGCAATAGTCACAAGTTCAAACGTCTGTCCAGATATCGACAAAAGGCAAGTTTGAGAAACTGCAATAGTTTCTCAGGTACCCTAAATCCAAAGACGACAATAGTCTCTGGGAACCTAAATGAATTTGTTTCTCACCTCTCTCGTAGGCTGCCTACACCAATTTGGTGGTCGCCCTGGACACACTACACACCTGGGCCTACTGAGGTCTTGGTGCGCGCAGGCTGTGAACTGGGCCTATAATGTCAATCATCACCGCTCAAAGCTAATCTACATAAACGTAAAACAGATTCGTTAAAAGTCTCTAATTCCTCTCCTTTTATTCTCCCTGGGAATAGAGGGATTGGTAATACAATTTTCTTCTTCTGTGCTAACTTAAATTTTGCAGTCTGGGGTTGTCAAAGTCAAAAAATGCACATCTCCCAGTCTTCAATAGACCAGGATGGTGCCCCGTCCCCTTACCAAGTTACTTTGAAATCAAATATAATTCATTCCAATCATTTCTTAGCATAATTAATCTTTGTATTTTCCATTTGGGCCATTTGGAGAGATTCAAAATTACTCCCGGACAGATCTTTGGCAATAGAAGACTGCGCAACAATCTTTAAGGGTCACCTGATATTATCTTTAATAAGTTTAATGTTGCACTTCCCTGACGGCAATAGTCGTGAATGTGCCCCCACCTTAATAGTCAGATTTCATCGGCTTAGCTACCTCCCAGTCTCAGTTCATCACGAATAAGTTTCTATACTCTCAGCGATTTCAGAAAACAAAGTGAATTCAAGTTAAGCTGTACTCCAATCATCCCTGAGTGTGAAAATATTGTCTTAAAAATAGGCAACTTTTTAATACGACAGACATTTGAGTATATTTCGGGATTTGATCAAGTGAACTCCCACTCCAAAATCTTATTCTACTCTTATGTACAGCTACCTTTGCCTTAAGTTTGCATCGCTGGCCTCTCGCTACACCATTGCCCGACGATGGCAATGATAATTACGTCCTTGTCTGCAGTTCACGCGAGAAGGAAAAATTCGGTTCTCCGCCCCTTGAGATATACGCTTTTATATCGCTACCAACATCCTTCCTCCTTTGTACAAGTTCAGCTGGAAAACCATTCCCTTGGATTCCCTCAACGACAAAGTCATGGGAGAGGAAGCTACGACCTGCCGCTATTCTTTAACACAGAAAAAATACAGCTCAACAATAAGTTTTACAGTGGTGGGATGCTTCTTCACTGGCTATGCTGAAAAAGATATCAAAATAAAATATACATTCAAATATTCATAATATAGACAAACATTTAATGACTACATAATATATACATAATTAATCACAAGCACTAATATTTTCCATGGCTGGGTTAGGTATACCTGAACTCTTTCATTAATACCGTTACAATTTAATATCACAAATGGATTAGTTAGTATACACATGAATAAATTATTTACAATATCTGATTATTTGGTTTTCAAATAAATTAGAAAACCTTCCTTCTAACAACCCAGTGGTATTAGTAAGGCCTCGGAGTATGTTCGAATGATCCAGTCACTTACTCGACCATTTAATACGAAGCAACTACAAAGAATTTTTAGATTATTTAACTGGTGTTCGAAATTTGTGTTCGACCATGAACGCAAGAGTGCACCACTTTTATGCTTCTTGGAAAGAAACGAAAATGGCAGGCAGAAGATTCAGTTTGCTTTTCTACCATCCGAAATGTGCAAAAACATCCTTTTGGTGCATCCAAACTTGGAAAAACGCCTTATAGTGATACTCGACGCATCGACGGTGGGAATGGCTTTGATTGTAGCCAAGGATCATGACGACCAGTGGCAGGTGATAGGATTTACTGGAAAAAATCTAAAACTGTGCGAGACCCGTTACACAATAACCGAGCTCGAAATACTATGTGTAGTGCTCGCAGTACGCCGTTGGAGGAATTTGCTACTAGGACATAAAACAATACTCTTAACGGATCACCAGACTCTAGTCCACTTCCAGCGAGTGAGATCTTGGAACAACCGGTTATATCGCTGGTGTTCAGAGATGCAAGAGGTACCTTTAGAGGTTCGGTATATCCCCAATGTGGCAACAGAAGCCTTGTCACGTATCGCGAATTACAAGCACCCGTGTAGTAAATGTGAATCATTTCAGTGTTATATCCTGAGATTTAACAAATATAAGCTCAGATGTATTGGTGCAGAAACAACGCAAAGATCGCATAGCTTCTATAGACGACCAGAGTGAACGATCAAGGAACACAAAGAAGTATATGATAGAGCAAGACATCCGCCTTAAGAGAGATTTGCATTGACCTGAAAAGTAGAGAACAGTTGTGCCTATTTCCTTCGTCAATGAGATCTTAAGAAATCACCATATCAACATAGGACATTTTGGAGATACTAAAACGCATTCTGTGATAACAGATGACTTCTTTTGGAGTTCTATGTACGATCACATGCACCAATATGTCATGAATTGTATTGATTCCAATAAGAATAAACCTGACACTCGCCCACCGAAGCACAGATTGGAAATTGTGAAAGCTGAGGGACTCGGAGACATAGTTAGTTATGGATTTTGTGAGGTAATTGGCGAAAGGACAAAATGCGACAAAATGATTTAGAAGTAGAACGATGTTGTTTACTACCTAATACCACCCTCTGTGATCTTCCTCACACATTAATCTCCAGAGCCGGTTGATCTCTCGGTGGTGTCGCCAGCAGGGTTTGTTTGTGGATGATATGGTGTGATGCATACATCTTTCTATGTACCATGCTCGACGTGATAAAGTCAATACATAGTGGCGTACAAGGTCAGAAATACAGCAGCGGCAACTGCAGTCAGAAGTGCTGAGACATACTTCGTTCATCTAGGCCTTCCCAAGGAACTGCTCTGCGATAATGGTCCATCTGTTAGATGAAAAAGATTTGTTAAGGCTATGGAAGTACGAGGGGTGAAAGTGTATTTTCGTCACACCATATCATCTACAAGCAAACCCTGTTGAGTGATTCCACCGAGAGATCAACCTGCTCTGGAGATTAATGTGTGAGGAAGATCACAGAAGATGGGGTAAGGTTGTAAACGACATCGTTCTACTCCTAAATTATAACATAGTAGACAGCTTTTACCTCGCACCAGTGCAGATACATTTAAATGAGAAACGGTTAGTTCCTGTTTTCAAAAGGCTTGGGCTGTCAATGATGCTTCCTGCAAAGAACCACCTATAATGGTGTGGACTGGAAGTGGTCAAAGATAGTGTTAGTGCAAGTGATTTGTTTTGTCGACGTTTGTGTGTGTGTGTGTACAAGTGATTTTGATCTTCGTATATATATATATATGTGTGTGTGTGTGAAGTGTGGCATCTGTGGTTGATTTCTGACTTCTTAATTATTGAAGGTCGGGTCATATTTATGAACAACCCCCAAAAGTGGGTAGCTGTTGGGGCATTGAAATTATATACTCCTGGGAGCCACCCACCTCTTGGTAGTGATTCATAAATATGACCATAACACCCCCCCCTTTGTGTGTGAGTGCTTGAAGTCAGTGTTTTTCTTCTACGTGTTAAGTATGGGCTTGTTGGTTTCTGTGATGTTCTTCTGGCATGATGTAGGAGTAAATATTTTTGCACGGATCAGATGTCCCTCGCAATTGCAGGTATGTAGCACGTTCTATCTAATTTTTCTCTGTTCTGATTTGTCCCACAATGGGCTGTGTGATAAAGTTACGTTTAGAGAACCATGCTTTGAATTAACTAAATTAGCCCTTGCACTCCCCTTTTCCCCCTTTTGTGTTTTGGTGTACTTTTTTCCTGTCACAATTTGTGACATTTCATTAGAAATTGCTGCATCGAATTTTAGAACTGATTTTGGCTTATAAATTATTGTGGTCAATATGGAAATTTAATTTATTTAAAACATTTTATGATTAACTATTACGGACGATTCAACAGTTCGAATCCCTTTTCCGTATTCTGTTTGCTGTACTATACTAAAGTAAAGCGAACTAACTTAACGTGACCTAACAAAATCTAATCCAATTATTTTGATCAAGCATAAAAACCTTTTTTGTACAATCTATTTCACTTTGATTTATTTGACAGATTATAGTACATATAAAATTGAAATTGTAAGCCCGGTACAAGCTGTATTTACCCTGTACTGTAACTGACTTGAAGCTCCGTTCCATTTGTTTTATTTATTATTGTTACGGATTTTCCTATGTTGAGCTTCAAAGCCGAAAGATCCTTAGTATCGTGATCGTGGTGTCATCAGGTTTTTTAATGTTTTCGAGCAATGGATTAATCTTTTGATTCTCTTTTGTTTAGCTTTCTTGGCGTAAAGATTTACTTCTTGAACTACTTTGTGACATCTTTCTTCCCTGATCCTATTGTTACTTGTTTTCTAATTGGGTGATAATGTCAGCATCCCTGACAGGACCAAATCTCAATTTATCTCAAGTATGTGGTTTTATATTATTGGAAAATCTTCCCGCTAAGAGAATTCCTTGCTCGCTAAACTGATTAATTTTCTCATTTAATTAATATATCATTTATTTCCAGTTTTAAGATATATTGTGCTTTTGAAATTTCATTCAGTGTGCCAAAATTCAGGTATTATTAGTTTTGGTTTGAAACCGAGATCTGCTTCTGGGGTTTATTTTGTTCTTCCGCTTTGCGTACGTCATCTGTCGATGAATGAGGCGTTCCTTGTTAGAGATATACTAATACAAGATGCAACGACAATAGGTTGCAGGACACTGATTCCTTTTTTAAGTATAATTTAAACCTTCACTTCGTATTTTAAATCAGTGCTCCTGCGTCAGGTAACGTCAAAATTAGCGAATAGTAATTAAAAGAACCATGTTCGCTTACCAGGAAATACATTTTTAAGTTTGAAATTTCGTCGTGACATCTTCCGATATGTTCGATGCACAACGAGAAGACATCTTTGAATCTCAGTGAATAATTATATCTTTCGTGTTTTGGACTTTCTCGAGCGTAAATTAATTACATCTAAATTCTGTTTTCGGTAGTGAAAATTGTTTGTGCACTATGTATAATATTTTTGATGTAAAGTTTCTAGTGCAAGGTCAATATTTCGACATGCTAGGGTAAACCAGGTAAGGGAACATGGGTCGACCAATGCCGTAATGCCGTGATTTAGTTAAGCCGATAGCCTTCACAGATCTATGTTTATCTCCTTATTTATTTAATGTTTTATTGATTTAAGTAATATTGTGCTTTATGCACTCTCAATATGAATGTTGTTAGCTACTCATGGGATAAGTTTAATGCAATGAGCTCACCGTATTTATTTTATTCGTTCGGCATCGGTTGAGTATCTGCACCCTACTTCGTCGGCTTTGGTTCCGTAACGTTTATTTACATTTAAATTTCAACCAGTTTCAAAACTGTATGATCGCTAAACCCATAAAATATCCAAATTTGTGTTATGAAATTTCAAATATTTATTTAGAAACACCGATAAAATGTCAGAAATCTTGATCTGTCATATTATGATGTAATGTTGAAAAGTGCTCATAGTGGAATTGACCCATATTTTATAGTGACAGTGATACAGTTGGAAAGGGTCAGAAGTTTCGAATCTTTCGAAAGTAACGATATCTTCTATGTATAAAACAGTGAATTTTCGTATTATTTTTATATACAAGCAATTTTGGACTAAGTTTAAACGAAATGATTTTGTTAAAGCATAAATTTCAACTACAGTATAACTGAAAGAATTTCCATGGACTGAATAGTGTTTCTTAAACATACTTTTTTTTTTTAAACCGAATTGATGAACTGTCAGGTTTCTCCACTCAAGAGATGTTAATTTCAACTCAAATACAAATTATATTTTTTTTTCGTGCAAATGAACTTCGATGCATATGCAAATATGAATTTTAGGGTAATTTGTGTTCAATAACTCGATCTTTCTGTCGTTTTGTTGAAATAAACAATGGATAAAAAGGGTTTAAACATTTTATTGAAATCGCATGTAGAAGTAGCTAATATTTAGGTTAATTTGAACCATGATGCTTTATGCAGATATATTTTGAACTTACACTATCGAGTATAGTACAAGTGTTTTAGTGAATTGAATTTAATCCGTATTAAGGTGAGTGCACGCACATTAAATTTTCAGTGTTTTTATTTATGGATTTTCACGTTAATGTTGAGTTCAAAATTTGCTACAGTGACCTTGTACACTAGCGGACAATATCGCTGTCTTCTGGCGGATAGGTAGTATGTTAGAACTTTTATTTTTCCTACTTTTTCCTCTTTCCACTAGAATACGGTAAATGTCACTAGTGCAGTTTTCAACTGTAGGTCTGACTGTAGTGCCTGGTTCATTACTGGTGCGTGAGAGCGATTACTATTCGCTCGTTGTTCGGAGAGATTCAGAATGTTTTATTTTTTTGCCACCTTTTCTCTTATTTGAGTTTTAAAGTAAACTTCGGCGACTAGCGTAAGTTTGTGGATAAAATTTGGTTTATCGCGTCCAGTCTGAAGTCTGTGTGTATGGAGGCTTGGGCTACTGTGGCATTTTTCATGCGGTGATATGGGTTGTTCTCTAATCTCTCTTCTCTGGTGGGGTAGGGAATTCTTTCCTTCTATGTCTCCCCCTCCTTTTCCATCGCTTATGTTCATAACTATATCTGTGCTATATTTAGGATTCGTGTACTCCCTCTTCGGGATTTTCTGGTACTGGCGTGTCCTGGTGATAAGACATGATGCTCATTTTGATTCAATAGTTTGATGCTTTATCTTTTTCTCGTACGTTATGTGGCCGTGGGACATGACCTTAGCTGGTGAAGTCGTGGCTTAGCTCTCGAGTGACCCGCTTGAGTTGGTCCAGCTGGCCGGCTTCCAGTCTGAATGTCATTGTTGACTTCGCGAGCGTTACCCACTTGTCCACTGGAAAGTGAAGTTCACTTTCTTTATTTCTTACCCTTCTTTAGGGGAAAGACACACACATTGGGACACCTTCTAGTTGTGAAGATTGTCGAGGCTTCACTGGGGAGCGTCTGGAGTGTTCTGATGTTTAGCACTTAGGCTGTTTTTGCCCGGCGCTTATCCCGTTTTGAACCTTTTGTGTTCTCTGGCGACACGGTTCAGTTTGTTTTGGTTTTGGTTGGTGTGAGTGTCACCGTGGTCTAGTGGATCTGGGTCTTTCATTAAGTGGCGACTCGTGACTCAGGACTTTTGATCCTGTTTGATCTTCGGATGTAGCATCGACTGCCAATGTCTTTCAATTAGTGGTGACCGTGCTCCAAGACTCTGAATCTGGTGTCTTTCAGTACCGGTAAATTTTTGCACTTTGAGTATTAAATTTTTAATTAGGCTGAATGCAATTTACATTATGGAAATAGTTTGTTTCGAAACCCTTATGAAAATTTAGAAATGTGTAAAAGTATATTCAGTGATGCTGCGATATGTTCTTTTTGGGATATTAAAATTGAATTTTGCGTAACTCAAGATTTCGATTCTACCCGTAGAAATTGTAAAATGTTAAAAATTTTCTGTTCAAGTAAAAATGGAAATCTATGAACTTTCGAATGCTGTAAACTTCATTTTTAGGGTCCATCTCGATGTTGAACGTTATTGTATGTTACATTTGTTTTTGCCGTATATGACCTGAAGAAACGATAAAAGCTCACTGGGCAATTCGATGCCAGCTGCTATTTTGAAACATACTTTTTTTCCAGTCAAATTTGTAATAATCAATAGCCAACTTAAAATTTTGTTGAATCAATCTCGACGTTTTCCTACAGAGGAAATAAATACTGTTTTACCCAGTATCTGAGGTGTAAAGTTTTCATTTAAACAGTAGTTAGTACACCATGGTATTAATCAGAATCTGTTTACTAGTGTTACTGTGCTGTGAAGGTTCCTAATCTTCTTCAGTGATAGTCCACTTTTTCTGGTGCTTCTGCAGTTAGTTTGCATTTAGTTTTATGTTTAGTGCTAAAGTATAGCGTTACTCAGATAAATAGTCAATAGGTACAGAATTTTTTTTTATCAAAAGTTCTTACGCGAAGTGTGAATTCGCGTTGGGCCAATAGAGCCTTGTCCGATCTTAGAGGCTGATGTCCGACCGTCGTCTTTCATACTTTGGGCTTCACTTTCAGTAAGCGATGTCGAACTAAGAACTGGAAATGATTGCAGTAATAATGATTTAATGTTTGAACATTTGATATCTACGAATATGTAAATATTTTGACTCTAAATTGTAGACCTCTTTCCCGAAATTTAAAAGACTAAAATGTTAAAGTTCTTTTAGGACAATAAGTTACTAATCCTTTGTGTTAGTAGAATCTGAAATCATTTCTTTATTTAATCTTTAAAAACAACGATTTGATTGTAATTAATAGCTATGTTCAATTTAAGTTTTGATTCTATAGAAAATGAAATAATGCCTGCTAACCTAATTAAATTTCATATTAATTGTAACCTAATTTAAAATGCCCGTATATATTCCGATGAACGAAAACAGCAACGAAATCATATTATCCAAAAACATATTAAAAAGTTTGTAAAATGAAAGTTATCTAAAGTTAATCCAATAAGTTTCGAACACAGGAACATTCTGCACTTCTCATTGGTAGCTCGGCGCGTTTACCACTTATCCAAGAATCCACCTGGAGAGGGCACCTCTCATTTACTGTATGGTTGAAATTAAATGTTCGTTGAAATATAGTTTAAAATTCAACCTGTTTACAAAATGCAAATGGAGACATGATAAATATAGTTATTTTCATTGTATTTGTTTTTAATTATAATGTTTAAGCAATTAAATTAGAAATAGAAGTGTGAAACGAAATCTAGGACATCGTATGAATGATAGTTGAAAGTACGTCACATTGACGTCGTATCAACGAAATTATATCTTCGTTGAAATATGGTTCAAAATTCAATTTGTTTTCAACGTTCTCATGAGAGCACCAAAATTAGTTTGTGTCATTCAATTAGTTTTTAATTATATTTTTGACATAACATTAGTAAGAAATGCATTAAACAAAATCTATTATACCATAGTTGAAAATAGCACATTGAATACACGTTGTATTAACTAACGTTTTATCAATGCAATGACTTCTTTGTTGAAGTATTATTTAAAAATAAACGTATTTTTTTCAACCGATAGCGGTTAATCAACGAAATGAACGTAAAATGAACGTTGAAAACACGTATGTGTGCTACTGCGGTATTAATAAATGGAATAATCAATCATTAGTCTTCTAATCTTCTTATCTTTGTACTTTACTTCAGAATAGATTCACTTATAGTTCGTTTTAAACAGAGATTGTGTAACTTTAGTAGCTATAGCTTAGTTTAAGTTATGATTATTTTGTCTAGTTTACTTAGTTTTTACTTACAGGAGTCTAGTTTTAGAGTTCTG
>JAGDQP010060308.1:0-12226 GCA_022664845.1 Lepisma saccharinum
TTTACTGATGCAATTATCAAGTTTAAGTTAATCTAACAGTACCATTAGAGTCTCCTGACTCAAAAATATTGAAATATGTTAAAATCTGAAAATTGACAAAAATGCGGATACCTAGTTTTGTAAAAACGCCCCTCAGTTGATTTAGAAAAACGTCCGTCGTCCAGTTTAGCGTCTGTGAATGTAAACGTTGAACTAATGGCGAGGGTTGACTTTACTTGGACTAGGATTTTTTCCCCAAGAATATAATTAATTTTTGAAGGAGTTAAATACCTGATACACCATCAGAATGATTAGGATTCAGCTTCATCCTAGCACTTCACGTGTTTGAGCAAGAACATATCTTACATGAAACAGATAGTGTTCGATTTTTGTGAGTGTTTTATCTCCACCACTCTCCTCATTTAAATTGCAAAGGTTTGTTAATACGAATCAGAATGTTTAAAAGTGATATTTTAGTGAAAGCAAGAACTCTTAAGACATTTCTAATCGTTCACATGCATCTTGGACTAAATGTATACTGTAAGGAAGCGAATATTTACAGTCTCAAAAATATCAGAACCCTTCCTCAGAGAAATGGGTGGGGTTAAAACATATGGGTGTGTTTGTAAATTACCAAAATCATTAACGCAAAAATCAGTCAAGTGAAACTGAAACCCGAAAGAACCATAGAACTAAGATAGAATTATCTTTGTCGTTATTAAATTCGAAAATGGTAGCATATTTCGGAAAACAAAATTCGATGAAGAACATTACTATTTTCAAGGTCCGAAACCAAATAGTCGAGTTTATTACTTACGCAAGAAAGTATTGTTTATTCTACTTGTACGACTCACAAGGTCCTTTTTCTATCCAGGTTGAACTTCGGATTGACAGTCTAGAAAAGTCCGTCAAGCTTCCGTAAATGCATTTTAAGATAAATCTGATTCAAGATCGAAACATATAAAAGGAATGTATATTGTTGTATATTTCTGTTAGACCAAAGATACTTTTATTTCAAGAAACTTTTTATAAAGGATTACACAACTTAGTAAAGTGGTTTCGTTATTCAGTACCTTCGAGTATTTCGAGTAATAACAGCTTTCTTTACACTGTTAATCAGTTTCGTAAAAAGTGAAGTATAATATTACTATTGTATTCTTGCTAGATCCTATTTAAATTAGATATTTTACTTAAGCATACTACAGTTAGATGATAAAAGGTAGTCAAGAATTGCATTCGGTGTTTTTCTACGTCATTACCCTGTTCTATTGGAGAAGAAAATTATTCCGACAGAACATCCTTAAATTTATGAGGAATATAAATCTATTTTTTAGTAAAAATATTCATCTTATTACTTTCAATGAGGACGTCCCCAGCTCCTAAGCAATATATGCTGGTTGTAACGATGGCCTGGTCTGGAGGCAACGAGCAAAGTTTGGCTATGCAAAAGGGTAGCTGTTCATAAGCTTAAAATCCATGATATCGCTGGCTGTTACTTCTTGAACTACGAATTTTCCTGCTATACCATTCTTTGTAATTCGGGTATTAACAACATAAACTATCACAGATCCTAACGGTGTTTTGAGAAATATATTCTAAGGAATCCAAAAACTATGTTACAAAGTCAAAAAAAATAGGAAATGCCTATGACATAAAGATAGTCTTGAATACTTGCATATTAATCCGGATGTGAAACAAAATTAATTTTTTGCTTCACATGGGCATTTCATGGTGTTAGATATAAAGAGTGCACCACAGCATTATTAATGAATAGTTTCATTGAATTTGTCTTTTGATGTTTTAAGATTGTTGAATCATTTTAGCAACACTGCTATTGGTTGTTATACGTCATTACTTTGATAAACCATTATACTTGAATTGTACAAACTGTGCAAGAACATCCTTATCTTCTTAATAAGTTTATTTATCTGATTTCGAGATTCGAAACAAAATACTTTTCAGTTACTGAATACCGAAGATCCTACATTGTCCGTGCATGATTTTTAGGAAAAGAAAATCAATAAAACAATTTCGTTTTCCACACGTTTATGGCAATATTATAATTAGTATTAGAGGGATTTACGCATAAATCTTTTAGTTGAGCATTGACTCAGGTTCGTATGTTATGCACATAGCAAAATCATTATTTGGAACATATTCGAACTTAAGCACTTAAAATGTGAAGAACCTCAGTTGTGACGACACATTTTTAACATCTGAATCTAGTTATTACTTATTACATCCAAAATATGTGTAGTTTCTTAAATGGATATTGCCTCTAAATATCGAAGTGTAACCATTCTCTTTTATTTTATTTCCAGAGCAAAAGAAGACGTGATTTGCTACGGTCTTCAAATAATTGATCACACGAAGCAGTTGAATTGTCCTAATTTCCAATGCAAATTTTAGCTCATTGCTTGTAATACTATTGTATCACAATAAAGGATATAAACTATCACAACCACTCGTTTGTTATTGATATAAATTTAACTAAATTAACGCATACAAGATGAAAATAATCTCATTACGCCCAAATTGGGGTGAGTTTTGCAGTAAAGCCGCTCACCGAACAACTTTTAACATTGATTTTCCTATATCCCTAATTATTCATACCCCTATACCCCTATACCTATGACGCCACCTCGATCGTCTCTCAGACTCGAGTATTTCATCATCTGTCTCTAGACCACTATTAACAGGATTTTCGGAAGCTTTCTCGGACTCGATTGATTTTCGTGATCTTCCTCATTCTCGTGGCACACAGCTCAGGATTGACATGTTTTTCTAATTCTCTCGCCTTCATTCTGGAGATACCTCATAGCAGAGTCCTCTCTGCCCTAGAACAGTAATATTACGACGCTCTCTCTAACTCGATAGAATTTCATGATCTACCTTTCCTTCCTCCTCCTCTGTCGTAGCCCAGCATTAACAGAGTTTTGATAACGCTCTCTCTTAAACTATGAACACGATACATTCAGCCCGATGGGTAGCCGTGCGGTCTAAGACGTTAGCCCAAAGACTCAAAGGTCCCGGGTTCGAGTCCCAGCAGGAATATGTTTGTCGATTTTATCTAGGTGAAAAGGGCCGAATTGTGACGGGCCTTAATCAAAAGTTACTAGACTGGCCCATATAAAATAAAGTTTTAATGATATACTCAGATTCTCTCCCGAAGCAGAGACTTGATAGAATTACACGATCTTCCTCATAACAGAGACTTTTTCTCTCTCTCTTCGTCTTGCAGCTATGATTATCTGACAGAACTACACTTAATTTTGAATAGTGGCAATTATCCTAGATTTGAAACAATTTTATGATCTAACTCTGTCTCTCTTGTTGAAGCTATGAACACGTGTTACAATTCGAAGGAATTGTATTTTAACTAAACTAGTTCGAAGTTTATTCGAACTAAGACTAGGCAGGATTTTCTTAGATACACACACACATACACACACACACCAGAGAATCTTCTCTCATACACTCATTTTAATGGTGGCAATAAAATTATTATTTTATGGAGATCGACTCACCTGTTATTCGTCTCGAATAAAGATAGAGTTGGTAAGGAGGTAATAAGATTATTATTCTCCAAGATTGATTCATCAGTTGTTTGGAAAAATGCGGGAATCTCTCCCTCACACACTCTTTCAGATGTCAGTTCGGAAATCAAAACTATTTTCAAAATGTACTTGATAAAAGTTAATCTGTATACATTTGAATTTGAATTTTACTTTTGGCTTTTATGCATCTAAGGCTTAGGTCGGAATAGGGGAAGGGAAACCATTCGGGAAGGTATCGGCGAGGACCGATGTTGAAGGTTACATCACTTTATTTGCCTGTTGTGACAAAAAAACTGGGAAAACCTCAGTCAGGTTTGTCGGCCGCTGGGATCGAACCCACAACCTCCCGATTGCTACGACACTGCGCTACGGCAGCTCGGTTTACTCTGAAATACAAATTGTGCTAACACATAAATTGTGCTCACTAGTTCACAAGTTACTTACCATCAACCATTAAGCTGGTCATGTTACAAACGAATTCTAGCAAGAAAATTATTCCATGTAATTGTACTCCACTGAAGCAGAAATTTCCTTGAAAAAGAATGAAGAGGTGAAAGTTACATGGAGTGTTTTAGTTGGTCATCTTGTCAAGTATGACTATTATTGCTGTAACCAACGTAAGAGCCCTAAACATTCTTAAAGCTAAACTAAATTAAAAAAATACTTTAATATTTTATCTTGACATATAATTTGGTAAACACAAATTATTTCAGTCTAGCCAAGAATACTTCCTTCAAATAAACACATTCTAAGTCTTGAGTGTGCTAGAAAAGGATCAGTGTATTCAATTCGATTTGAAAATCGGTAACAGACATAAATTGCCTCATACCGGCATGAAAGAGTAAGCCACATTAAAGAATTGTATTTCCTTCATCTTTTAAACGAGATGAAGTTCTACTGAGCTTTATCGTTTTCATTAGCCTTCCTTCTGCGAGCAACACTATTTTTTCAGAAATTTAAGAATGACAATACAAACGCATTTTAATAGTAGAACAATCGTTAAAAACACTTCGTTTCTATCCAAAGGTACAACTAATTTTAAACAATATTTTGAAAAACTTCGCTGATAAACACATCTTCATATTGAAGTATAGAAATGCGTAGTAGATATGTACTTTTGTGCAGATAGTGAACCAAATTCCAGCTGTAGAGCGACAACACTTTATTTTCACATTACCAGAATATAAAGTTCAAAATCAAATGTTTTTCATTACATTTTCATAAAATCTATCACTATTACGAATGGATTTTCACAAATACGTAAGATCGTCAAGAGATTATAATTATATAATTTTCTTTGATATTGTCACATAATCTGTACACACACATCCGTTGCAATCCTTACTATGTTAAAATACAAAAGAGGTTGATGACAGATGAAGGATTGATGATGTCAGTAGGGTTAGAGAAGATATTCAACAATAAATTTGTTGCCAAGGTTTATTTTATAAAATCACAACGAATACAAATGTTACATAATTATTAGAGGCGAGGTGAGTTGACAACCGGAACAGGCAATAAATTAGACATGTAGCTGAAATATGAAATCATCAGAAGGACTCATCAGAATATAGAAGTCATCTTTCGTGATGTAGCAGGGCAGGTACTGAACATGAAGTACAACGTTCTACAAATAATATTGTCCTTCGTGTTTCTTATAATTATTCTAGGAATTACAGCAATAGATGACAACAATGTAAGTAGACAACGACAACCTATCACTTGTGGGCCTTAGAAGCAAAAGCTGCAATCTCCACTCTAGAAACATTTGACGGGAGAGCCACAAGAAAAAAAATAGTGGTAAATATAATAGTAGATCGGTATTTTTTCCTGTAGTTCCTACGCAAAAAACTACAACATACTCAAAGAATTAGGGCTTTGCCTTCATTTGCCTCCATTGTACAATTTAATGTAGTACACAATCATAAGAAAATCTCGGTTCCCAAAAAGTGGAGATTGCAGCTCGTGCTTCTAAGCCCCACACTTAATTTACATTACGTTCCTAGTAGCCTTACCGTCCTAGTCATTTACTATAATATCAATCAAACATTATTTATGAACTCGCTAATCGACGGCCAGGTAGCCGTGCGGTTTACGGCGGTAGGGAAAGGAAAACAAATAATGTTCTGTTGTTAAGATATCGACAGTGTTTTGCTGGGAACCACAAGAATCAATATCTCCTTTGGCAGTGTAACAAGTGGCAAACACCAGAAGAGAAATGACCGACAAATGTATTGTGACTCCAGCAGCCCCAGTAAGAACTTTAATTCTTTAAATATTAAGTAGAGTTTGGCTAGTCTGTAATAATTAATTTTAGAAATTTCAGCAAATGGAATAAAGGACCAGTAGATTAATTGTGTATGGAAATAAATAATAAATACATTTTATGCGGGCCATAGTGCTCTTCAACAAATATATTTTTCTTTGAAATAATAAATATAGGATATGGTATCGTTGTTCTCCTTTCATTTTGTTTTGAATATTATTATCTTCTCAAACTTTGTACTATCGAATGTCTTGAACCAGCTCTTTATGGCTGGTGGTTTCCTCAGTTCATAGAAGCACTGGGAATGTGAAAAGGATTAGACTCTGACCTACGGCAATCTTGCTGATTGAGAGTTTTAAGAGTCTCCCTCAACAGCAGACATTTTCATAGGAGGATTGGAAGCGATCCTTTTAGGGCTATTAAAGAAAATTTTATACGGTAAAATTGACTGAAAAACAATTATACAGTGGCATTTGGAAGCTTGAGGACAAAATAGATTGAAAGATGCAATTTTATTTGATAGGAATAGTAATTATGATATTTTCGGCAGAGTTCTTCGCCAACCGCGGAGTTCGTATCGCTAGTAGGATAACAGCCAGTTTCGGGTTCTGCTGCTGGGCTTCCTGATAAGTAATTTGCACGATTTGTCCGCAATTTCACCAAATACAAGGCAGGATTCCAAAGCAAATACCTGTGCACTATTTTTTCTCTTACATTCCTTAGAAAATTGATGGCCGAGGAAAATCATCTCCCAGACCTGTGACTTGCTTAAACAACAGATGCTTGTTCAGATGTTAACGAAGTTTTAATAGTGCTAAATGGGGACATAATCACGTCTAGGGAACGTGTACTGATTTCTAGAGAGCACTTGATCGAGGAATTGAAAAATATAAATGGAAATGTTAAAAAGGACAGATGAATACTTTAGGGTTGGTGCCAATGAGTCTACTTACTCTCCCGCAAAATTAATATGAAAGGAGAGGGATCGAAGGTGGTGAAAGTTGAACTGAAATCCCTGACGTATTGAATAGGACATTCCTTGGACCCTTTCACCTAGTTCACTTACAGTGGTTCCTTAATTATTCGCTTTGCCAAACTTACCGCTGTGAGTGTACTTACATAAGCATTTCCTCAGAAAACAAATATTCAGCAAATATGACTACTTTGAGACACATAAATCCATGTTAGAACCAATATACCGCAAATAAATTATTACTTAGTTGATTCAAAGCTGTTAGGATGAATGACATTTTGAAACAAAGAACAATTCCCATCAGTTTAACTTCTCGCCATGGTTGAAATTTACAACATATGCACAAAACATTATTTTGCTGTTACTATAAAAAGTACATTTTAAGAAGTCAAGATGAGTCAAAGAATGCTTCAAAGAAACAACAGTGCAGAAAAAAAAAACATGTTATATTATTCAAATCTTACGAAAATTAGCTGAGCGATAAAATCGGAAAATTTAATTCCATAGATCATGCAAACAACATTGAAATGAATTCCCTTTATGGCATTTAGACAAATTCGGATCAGGCAGGTTTAAGGTAGGAAGAAGTATGAATCCCAGCGTCAAAGGTTATTATTAGTCCTTAGTAGTACTTCCCTAGGACATATTAGAAATAGGTAAAATTTACAAGAATATTATCAGCTTCTAAAATATGTATTCTCCTTTTCTGTTTTTATGTAATAATTATGTATGCAACACATAAGATCAGAAAAGAGATGGCCACAGAGAGGGAAACAATTCCTATGCATCTATCCCTTCTAAAAAAATTACTAAGTAATGTTTATCTTCGGTTCTTATGTAATAATGATATATACAACATGTAACATGCAACCGAGAGAGTAAAAAATTCATAGGAAATTATCCAGGAACAATTACGTATTACCCACTAACAATATAACTAAAGTATTTTATTCAGCTCTTCGATCAGTATGTGCCAATAATGTGTGCAGCATATAATATCAAAGAAGTGTTGCCGACAGGCAGTTAACATTTATAGGAAATTGTTACCCCCCGAAGAAATCCCCCTTTATGAAATAATGATGGATAAAATATATTATATCGAGAACTTCCTAGGATCCAATTACATTCCCTAAAACCAATTGAAACGTTTCATCGGTTCTCATGTAAACAATTATTTATACATTAATATTAATACAAATAACGGATGGGATTCTATATCATAATTAGGACAATACAAAGTATTTGATTCCAGACTTCTTCCAGCATGTTTCGACTATCCGATCCCGGCTTGAGACAGCGAAGATTAAAGACCAAATTCAATAGAAGAAAGAATCGATGTTGACAATTCATAGAGAAAAAAATCCAAGGAAAGTTTTGCCTCCTCAAGAAGAGCTTCTTGTTCCTCATTTCTTGTGCAATAATGCTTACACAAAGTGACATCTAAGGACCGATCCAAATAAGGAGAAACATTTCCTAGGAAGTTATTAACAAGAAAATTCCCTAAGTACATAACAAAACATTGAATTCTGTTCTTTGATTCTTAAACAATAATTCTATATTTACGAAATGACATAAACGTGAAATGCCATCGGTAATAAAATAATTTCTAGCAAGATGTTACCTCTAAAATTATAGGTGGTTAATTAATTTATTCTATTCAGTTTTTTTATGAAATATTAATGTATACACGAAATTTGATAAGAGGAAAGACGGTAATACGGTTGAAATGTGCCTAGCAACTCATTACTTTCACTAAAGATGTGTCTAATAGTATCAGTTCTTTTCTCGGATCTTATGTCATCATGTTGTAAACGTTAATTCACACCAAGGAACAAATGTTTATAGGGTTTTAAATTTCCTTGATAATTATTACATCCTAAGAAAATTACTAAATCATTCAATGTTGGTGGACTTCAGCATCTATCTTTAAATGTTATTTCGTACATCTATCATTACTATATAAGACCCGGAAAGCAGAATTAAATGCTTTGGTTACTTTTATACGGTGTTCATCGACATCTTTCCTTAATGTTTTATCTTACACCAACCTTTATTACATAGCAAATCAAGAGCAGAATAAGATTCTTTATGTATATTTCTACAAGGTAAAAATTCCCTAGGAGTTGCATACCCACAAGTCGCTCTATGGTGATTCTAGGTGAATCCCCAACTACATACTGTGAAATAAAAGGTAACACGGATACAACCAAACCTTGGGATACATGTTCCTTGCAACCCAGAAAGATTAACCACGACATCAAAATATAACCACCTCGAAAGGGGCTGAAACGATGCGGGGACTGGAGTTCAAATTGGAAACCACTTGAGCTAGAAACTTGATATTTGGCAAAAAAAAAGTTACAATTCATTACGAACAGTTTCGTTAGTTATTTGATTCAACCACCCCCGGGAGGGTTAGGGGACGAAAACCTATTAAAAATAAAACATGAGAAGTCGGAAACTGTTAAGCTACAAACATATTTAATCGAATTGCACTAACGGGCGGAAAATCAGTTGGTTGATATATGTAGCAAAATGTTGCTTATCATTTAACGATTATACACAGTCTTCAATCATATCATTCGTAAGAACTAATGTAATTAATACTTCAGTGCAATTAATGCCCTTTAGTTGCTTTATCGAAATGCAAATGTTAGTAGGTATACACTAACGTCCTTGAAGGATAAGAAACAAAGTAAATAAAATAGTACATTAAGACCTTATTTATCTGAACTTGCGGTTTACTAGGAAAGTAAAGAAATTACTACACCAAGACCATGTTTATCTGAAATTGAGGTTTGTTAGGAACGATGTTCGACAGAATAAAGTTATTTTTCGACAGCTTCGAAATAATTGGTATACATCGTGTAAATGGCTAATTCTCCGTACTGTAAATGTGCAATATTGCAGTCTATTTATGCTCTATCTGTACGCTGCAACTAAATGGCAGTGGTAAAATTAAAGATTTTGTTACTGTGTTTCTGTATTTGTAGGCATTTGTAGCAAGAAAAAGTAGAAAATCTGGTTTATCTGGAATAATGTTAATTCAGAACAGGTCTGGTCCCATCAAGTCCAGATAAACGTGGTTATATTATATTATCACTTTAACTTTGAAACTAGATAATGACAAATCAGGTTTCCTATAATATTGTATGCAATTTTACAAAGGATTCAATTTAATATGAATGTTTATTTATTTTATAAATACATTTAGAAGTACAAATTTATAGTTCTAAAAATATATAAATCGTTTTTTTTTGTTTTAAACCCAAAAGATAGCGTTTAGCTTCATCACCTCAAAAAAATTCTTAGTATAGTTAATTGATCAAAAGCACTATAGTGTTCCCCTAAATATATATATATATATATATATATCCCAACCCGTCTGGTCAGCGTGGGAGCAGTAGACCAACTCCTCCCTTCGGGGAGAGGCCTCATCCACTAGTGGATTGAATATGGCTATGATTTATATTTTATATATATATATATATATTGTTATATTAAAAATAACGCAATATTTTATGTCTAACGGATAAACATGTTTTAAATTATTACAGAGTCGTGAAGATGATTCTAAACTTTAGATTAACTTGTTTTGCGTTCAGAATTACAAATAGCTTCAATTTTAACAAACTTTCTTTAGTTAAAAATATCATCCATAATAAAAAAAATATTTAAACTTTGAAATTAAATAGTAATTATATCGTAACTTATACTGCATTAAAAACATGTCTGATCTACAAAATCAGGAAGTTTAAGCTTTGATAAATATATAATGGTAATCATATTTGGAAACTAATTTCAATTATTTGTCGCAGGAAATAAAGGTGCACATTATAGATATCCGTGAGTGTAGCGGATCTAACCGTTCTGGTCTAGTATTTAAAAACTGTAGCTTTTGGATGGTAGATCGGAAAACATTAGAAGTAAATTGTACATTGGAAATCGAAATGGAAATTAACACAAACGTAAAAGTAAGTAAAAACTTTGGGATTTCTATGTCTCTTTTAAAAACTAGAGTAGAACACTATAGAATAATATTTATCGTGAAAACAGACGGACAATATATTCTACACAATTATACTTCGCTCAAGGTTTCTCTTTTAAGAAAGATTTTATGAGTTTTGAGATATAAGCTAGACAGGACGCAAACAATCGTCTCGGTCACAGAAACAATGAATATTTTTGTCAACACTTATGTAGTGACGGAACAGTATTTTCTTGTGAGTTGTTCGTATGAGTGATTTAATTATATTTTTCGTTAAATTATCAGAATTTCATAATTAGTTCCCACGGCACCTACTTATGTAAATTAAAGTATTATCGAATTCCTTTCTTTTACATATAATTTAGTTCGGTTTGACTTAGAATGTACAAATGCGCTTTCTCAAAATTCTTTTGATGACTCATGATTTCCATGTTATGAGTACAATGCTAAGCAGAATTCGTACGGGTGTTATAATCACTGTCTTTGTTTTGAACCTTGAACATCATACTCACCTGACCTCGGCCCATGGTGTAACGTGGAGCAGAAACCGTAACAAACAATGTACGAGAAAGGGTTGCAAGACCATCGAAATTCTTATCGTTAATTGGAATTCATCCAGGTGGATTAGTTTTCACGGTGGAAGTGAATAGCTTCAACTGCCAAACGAAATATGCAATAGAGCAAACCATAAACAAACCTCTTACATCAACTTTTCCTGGAAGACCGTGTCTGCATTCGAAGTCACGATGTCTTGAAATTTGAAATAGCAGGATTACGGCTGTAGATGGGCCTGTGCACTTTCTTTCAGAGTTCTTCTGGATTTCTGTACTTCTTAAGCCATTAAGTTTCTATTGAAAAGATATCGTCTATTTGCACCACTTTTAAAGTAAAGTGATCTGTCGTACTTGCTTTTTTATTCGGGAAGGGCGTAAGCTATAGAGCTGTTACCGCCCATACAATTCATTTTATCTTTTAACTTATCGTACTTGCTTTGACGATTTCTTAATGTTGTTCCTCTGTGAATATTCCGCCACTTTTCCGAATGAATTTCTTGATACAACCAGGATTCCTGTCTCATGGTAGGTATAAGTGTTCACATACAAAGAAACAGCTATTAATAATTATAAGTCATGCCACTGTTCTGAGGTTATACAGATATCTTGCTACTATGTGCATTTATTTTGACATACTGAATAACTGAATAAAATAAGATTTGCACTGTAGGATTTAATTCTGTGTTAAAAGTATCTAAAATAATAAAGCATAACTCATATCGTGTCTCCTCTCTTTGCTCTTCCTCGTGAGCTGACCTCATCGAAGCCAACTTCTCCTTTCATGCGTACAATGTTAAAACGAAACATGTGCTTCACATATCTCTTTTAAAGAATGGCCTTAATTTCTAATTATCATAACGTGGTGTCCTGCCTGTCTCATGTCTTCACTGACAGATGTGTTTCGTATGG
>JAGDQP010060310.1:352-12225 GCA_022664845.1 Lepisma saccharinum
ATAAGAGAAAGCAACTTTCACTGAAGTACGAAATAAAACTATTCAGTACACAGTCTCAATGAGCAACACGGCGAGCAGGCTAATGCTGGGATGGCACTTTCCCCATCCCGACCGAAGCCTTAGATGCCTAAAGGCCATAAATAAAAATTCAATTCATTCAAATTACATGGCGACTCCCTAGCTCGTTATCTCTGTCTCATCTCATCTTTTATCTGAACACGTTTCTGGGAAACGTTGCAGCATTTCTTTTGTGCTTATGAAGCTTATGTACACATATCTTTAAACCCTAACGTTTTAGTACAATTTTTTACCTTATTTTACTTTTTTTTTCGTACATCAACGAGCACTTTACAATTTGGAAAGTCCACTTTTGTCTAGCCAGCATGCTAACATTCGCCTGGCAAAACAACGGAAATACTGGAAACCCCTTCAATAATGTCGTCAGTAGACTCAAACTTCCTGCCTCAGCGATCGAGCCCCGATTTTACTGCTGGGTCTACATACGAAAAACAGGATGTACTATTATTAACAAAACACCCTTCTAAGCTATACATAACAAATTGCGACGGATTGTCGCGCTTTACTCTTTCTTGAATAAACCAACTGCGTAGTCCATTTGCACCCTTGTATATAATACCTAATGGCGATGTTTTGGGAGGATCTCCCAAACCTTCACTTCAATACGTAATACAATGGAATGAAAAAATTACACCGGTGTAACTGCAAAGTACCACAGAAATAAGATCAAGTTTTCAAAAACAGCTATGTGGCACTGAAAAAGTTAGAAGAGTACGAGAATATGGTATAGAATGATTGTGCCTTGCCTTGCACACAATTAACTAACATTTAGGAGAACCATACCCTGTCACCCAGAAGTAAAATTAACATTCCTTCTTGCCGTAACATAACATAACCTAACCGTAATTTATTGCTATCGGAAGTCGGTCACCCACTTCCTCCTCAGGAAGACCAACAACTTTCCACTACAAGTTCGAACTTACAAGTGCGTACAATTCTGTGCTCCTACAGTGGAAGGCGAATTCTTTAGAATAAGAGCTACTTTTGTTACATGGCGTAAAATGTAGCAACTTCCAGTTTTGTTACCTGCATTACATCTGACGCGTGCGATACAAAATCAAAAGAAGGGCATGAGTGCAACACTTTGACGATGACCGTCCGCAACCTGCAGATAGCAATTCTTGCTTCGTTATAAAATTTGTAATGAGTAGTTGCAAGCAACTGTCCTGATATATTTCAAGTTTTGTACTTTTAATCTCCCAGAATACTGTTCGACGACGTGGTTCACCTCTGTGCAAAAGCACCTTTTTTTTTTGTATTTATCGTGTAAAACAGCAATAACTGGCATAGTGTCCTGGTTTTTTGTCATGATCCGTCTGCTGTTGTAATAATGCTTTGCGCAAAGAATTATATAAAGCTTGAAATGGATTGTGGAATGCTTGATGGGAATAAAATGAGAGGATTTTTGCATCAGGGAATTTTGTATGTGGCAATTTAGCTACCTTCAATATAATTAAGTGTCGCTTTCGAAAAACCAAAATATTGAAAGCAACTTTATAAAAGCAAAAGATAACGTTCAAAGTATTTTTTTTTTCAAATTGCAAGATCAAACTACATAATTGTAGAAAATAAAATGAGTATGTTCTATGGTTACTTTTTTTTAAAGCGAAGAACACCCAAAACCTGCCGTTCTGTGGAGAAAGGCGGAGCAGAAACCAACCGTCCAAGTGTCAAAGGGTGTATGTATCGTCTTGCACTCATATCAACCTTTGATACTGTAGCACGCATCCGAAATCCTGCAAGTAACTAGAACATTCAAACGTAATATAATAGAAGTCGCTAATAGTAGGAATTATCCAAATGTTCTTTGTACACTGTAATGAACGCAGCACACAGATTAACTTTTCTTTACGTATGACCGCCAGCTTCCACTAACTATTGACCACTAGACCACTCAATCGTGTGCAAATAATTATCACAGGATACAGGCTCTTCAATCAAAAAAGTGTTACGAAAAGCCACGTGACAATACTATTTCGTAAAGGAACTAAATAGCTGCTTCCGCTTGGGGTCTGTGTGTTAAGTTATGCGCTTCGCAAAAATAATTAAACCTGACAAATTAACCCATCTTTACATTCTCGACATTGTGTCCACGACGTACGTGGAAAAATATTTATCACTCATAACACGAAGTGACGCCATTAGCACTCCGCGTGCCGCCATGTTCGTATCTGTCAATCAACTTACGTGAATATTAAACGAATTGATGGAACGTAGATCTGGCTGACCCGAACAAAATTTTATCCCCTATACACGCGTAATATACGATTTAAGCACTGTAGTCAACTATGATGTAGTTTATGACAGCCAATTATTGTGCCATATTTAGCCGTATGTACGCTTTTTACCACTCATTTCGTTGCAAATCATTCAGACACTTCCATATACACCAATACAAAAAGTCTTCCCGAAAATATGAGTTACTACTATTTCGTTAAAGGGACTCTACTTGATTCACACAGATAAACAACGAATAGAGTTTTGAGTTACGGAAATCAGAGTTGAAGAGCGTCAAGTCCACGGAACTATATGGATACCTCCGCGTTCAGGACGAACACATGGTGTGAGTGTTAAAGGTGAAGAGAATCGCGTATAATAACATTAAAAAAAAACTAACCAATTTCTAACCAGTCCTTGTTCGCTCGACAAATTACCAATTAGCTTTGTAGCCAAATACGGGTCATTAATAAGACGAAGTAACGCTATTCGTATGCCTCAACCAGATGCCTTGTTTGTGCGTGGTGAACATCTGAAGCAGTCTATGCACTCAAAGAAGGCTTTTCGCATTCCTGGCTGTAGCTTATTTTTTTCCTGTACGATCTTTATGGAGATTTAAGACACCCACAATTTTTTTTATTTGCCCGAAAAAAATTCTGTCGAGGTATTCGCGCCTGGAGTTCATTGTTGATAATTACTGAACGTCAGAAAGCGGTGTGCTGTACTACATTTAGTTGATCATATCTTAGCAACAAATTAACAAAGAAGTCACTCCTTTTTTTCATCTGATTGATATTTGTACGTAGTTTGTGATGTCAGAACATGATTCTCATATCGCTTACACAGGGTGTGCAAAAATGGGGTCAACTATGTAAAAATTTCGATCTTTAACTCCATCTATTCCGTAAGTTTAGAATTATTGTCTACAATTTTGAGAAACTGTGTCTAGGCTCTTCATCGAAAACCTTCAAGTGTTCAGTGTTAGTTTCCTTGTACCAACATGACTTGCTGTGTTATGAAAAAAAATAAAATGGTATTTATGAAGAAAAATAAAAATCTGCTCACCTGGGCCCAAATGGGTTTTAAAAGTAAAATGTAAAGTTATGTACAGAGCTCAGTCAGTCACGGTGTCACTAATGTGAAATCGGGAGGCTTGATCGAGTCTGTTCTGTGTGTGTGTGTGTGTGGGGGGGGGGGGGGAAGAACTGGATCAAATTGCGGCGTGGTTAAGTGTCCAAGATAGGTAAGACTGAGGAAAATGAGGGAGAACCCCATTCAAGATAGTCCCAGAGATACGCCTGACTTTCTCTGGGACTGGGAGGAAACGAGAGAACGCTGAAGAAATCCCACGCACACGGTGCTTTCCCAGCACAAAGCCTACATGTCTCAAGCCGGGATCAAACAAAGTACCACGCGCACCAGAAGTGAGCATTCTATTTCAAGGTCACCGCTGCCCGAGCAGGGTCTGAACTGTCGCTCAAAATTCCCAATGTCACTTGGCCGTTCGCCACACCAACCATCAGATCACAACAGACTGCATAACGTAAAGTGCTTTTCTTTATATATAGCAAAAAATTGTCTGTTGTGATTTCCTGATTAGCTCAGTGTTTCTGTGGATAGCTGTATCAACATAGTATGTATGAAAACTTACATTATCATTAATATTTGTGGAGTCTAGTAATTTTGCACGGAATTTAATATGGCAAATGCGTAGTTTATAATTTTATGATATACTTTATTCATAATTTCATTTGTACGTACATTATTAATAAAGAGCATCTAAATTCATAATCTATAGAGTTGGAAGAGCTAATTGGTTCTAGTCGGTTGCGAAATCAACAGATGGAAAAACGTTATTTAATATTTTGTACTGGAGTACTGACTGAACCCACGTACTTCCTTGTATTCATTATCACAAAGGTAAAGGGTTGTACAATTTAGTCCACTTAGAATGACAGTCATGATTGCAATGGTTTTCATTAGTATGCACTTCTGTGGTATGCACTCATTTCAGGAATCATTTAAAAACAAAAATGAATTAAAAACGCACTGGGTTTTAGAGTGTTTTTTTTTTCAAGCGGGACCAACTCGAACTTCATTGTTTTTCAAAAAGTTCGCAATATATGGACGCAATTCCTTCTAAAAAAAGAAAGTATTTTCAAAAATTGATTTTGCAGTATATTTGAGGTACTTGTGTGTTCTGAAAGCTCACCAAGTTTTATTATCGACCAAGCACTAGTTTAGATTTTATGGCTATTTTCCTACATTTTTTTAAAAAACGTACGCTGTATTTGGACGCAATTTTCCAAGAAAACATTGTGGAAAAAAAAAAATCAGCATAGTAGAGAACCTTATGTGATTGCAGGCCAACTGCAAAGACAAAGAGGGAATTTAGTCGAAGTTAGGCTTAGGTTTAAACATCAATTTTGCAATGCGTCAGCTTAGCCTAAACTTAGATCTTCGTCTTTGCAATCGGACGTATGAGTTCTATAAACAAACCAAGTATTATAATCGACTACACATTGGTTTGGATTTTACGTCTAAATATTTCCTGCAAAACGCTGCATTTGTGCGAGACGCTTGGGTAGCTACTGAACTTGACGGGAAAGGAGAAAATTACTGGCATCCCGAAGTGTTTCACGAACCATTAAAAAAAAATATATAAAAATAATGGTTTATTAAAATTTCTTAAAGGGCTTACAGAAACAAAATTACCAAAATCTATGTCACTTGACCGGTACGGTGAATTCAGGTGGCAGTACTATTTCTATCGTAAAAATAATTATTATAAAAATAGTGCTAAAGACACAGCTTAAAAAAGAATGTTCATAGCTGTCGTACAAACCCCGCGAAGATCCGAAATGAATTATCGGCGACTGAGGCCAGCATCTTCCATCAAACGCAGTAACTACTTTAGCATCTCGGGAACACGATTATTTTTCGCAAAATTGATTAACCATAAAACCTAAACCAGTCGATCATGAAACTTGTTGAGCTTTTAGAACTAAGTGCCATAAATTACCTAAAAAATTATATATATAGAGCTTTTAATGTTTTCTGACGAAGTGGCTGCAAATATGGTGCACTTTTAAAACAACCAAGTTCCCGTTATTACAGGGAAACTAACAGGAAGTATTTTTGCAATAACCGCCAGAAGATATGGTTACTCAAAATTGTAGACACTGATTCCAAACTTCTTATGGAAGAGAAAATATATATATATATAAATCGAAATCTTCAAAACTCTTACGAACACAATTTTTAACCGATATGAGCCATCTTCTGACATCATAAACTGCATACAAATTTCAATCAGATAAAAAAGAATAACTTCTTTATGTAATTTTTCAGTAGTACAGCAGCACGTCACTTTTTGACCTTCAGTAATTATTAATAATGAACTTTGGACACAAATTATTTTTGAAAAAAAAAAAAAATCTACGACTTGACCGAATTGAAATGGAACCCATCGTATATAGAAGTGTGTGATATTTACAATGAAATTAGTGGTGCATAGCGTATATGTGGCTCAATAAAGCTGGGGTAGTGAAACTAACACATGACATGTATTATGCTACAAAATGTTGGGTAAGCGCAACCTGGTTGGTCAAGGTCACATCACTCACTTTTTCCATTACGTGTGTTCCCAATTACTTTTAATACTCACGTCATATGCTCGCTTTGAACGCGAAGTAGCATAATAGTCCTGCGAACATATCGCTTTTTCAGGCGGTAGTGCGTCTGACTACGAATCGGGCGGCCAGGGTTCAAATCCCGGCCAGGATTTGCAGCATGCCTGGCGCACTGAGGTAGTCTCCTATAAAATTGAGTACAAGTGTCCTTGGTACTCCTGTGCACATTAGGAAGCTAAAGGTGGTCGAGCGTGGGACTGACCATCTACAAGTGTCCTTGGTACTCCTGCGCACATTGGGAAGCTAAAGGTGGTCGAGCGTGGGGCTGACCATCTACAAGTGTCCTTGGTATTCCTGCGCACATTGGGTAGCTAAAGGTGGTCGAGCGTGGGACTGACTATCCCAACTCAGGTCGTACCGTAGGTCGACCATCTTTTTATTCTTTATTTGACACATCCATGACGCCAACCTACTTTATTTAGTGTGTCAAAACTTCAACACACGTTACGAGCAGTACATTTCTCGGCATATGTCGGCTTTCGGGGGCCAGCATTTTTTTGCAAAAAAAAAAGTTTGGCTGCGGTTCCGTAGCAGGTGGTGTCTAGAATATCGACAAGTAATGTTATTGCTTTATCCAAAATTATTTCTTTTCATATTTACAAATATTATAAAAAGTAATGTTTAAAAACACTGACATTTTACACTTTACACACTGCAGGCACCCAAGCCTGTGTTAATGGGGGGCGTGCAGAAGGCAACACCACATTCGGAACTGCACCCAAAATTTTTACTTTATTATTAAATATTCGGTAATTTCGGTTAGTTTAGTTTACGTACATTTGGCCCCCCGAAAGGCAACATAACCCAATTTCTCCTGTCATCTTTATATTCTTTGGCTGCCACGAACTGCACATTACCCTTAAAATCCTGCGAGTTACCTCTTGCATCTGGAATACTAATATTATACCAGAACACACGTACTTACTGGCATCCATTTAATTAGTGCAGAACACAGAGAACACTGAACAACTTCCAGTAGTTTGATGAATGATAAAAACTAGTTTCTGAGCTCTAACCAATTTTATAGAATGTACCCTTGCACATTAAATTTCCTGTCAGTATTTGCAACGTAAATACATTTTTCGGAATAGTTTCTCTACTTTACCTTCAGATTACGAAATTATTTGCATGGTTATTCCTCGAGCACGTAAATACCAATCTGAACTGCACAAAAGGAGACATAATTAAAACACACTTCGACCTCGGGTATATAAAATGCACAAGTAACCATAACTTCATAATTGCCACATGCTTCAGCTCAACAGGCGTTATCAATCTTGCCAGTGTCAAATTCCCAATAATTTTGACACGAACCACTAACACTTTTAGTCAATAGCAAGAACGCTCAAGAAATCACGGATTTTATTATTATAGAGTTCCCCACCCACCACACAGAGCTACTTATCACTAACATCAGAGCAATAACGGTAACATAATAAATACAATACTTCACCTTCAGTTCGTCTGACTCAGCCATTTCGTAATCCTCAAATTTTTATTCGGCACCATACAAATATACCTAGCTTCCTAATACTGTTTTCTTGTATATGTAAAACAACTGTGTATTACATAAATAAATCTTTTTGCAACGTTCACATAAATTTTTGTTGCTCTTTTCACTCTTCCTTCATTTCAATTTTCTTAAAACCTTCTTACCGCCTGCTTACACATAGGAACTTCGGGACTTATATTTTCAGCGTTGCATTCTTTGAGTACTAAAATACAGGTTTTCAACCCCTTAAAAAACGACGATGTGGCCCCAATAAAATTATATGATCTGTCCTTAAACTGGACTGATCGATCCCATTGGTTTCCATTAAATATCCAACACAATTGATGTTTTGATGAACCACTAATTTCAAATTGGAAGAATTTTATAGTTGGGAGGCGCTTAACTTGCTAAAATCTTGAATTGCAGGTTTAAATTGTATGTGTGATATTTCAAGATGTAGAGAATATTCTACTCCAAAATTCCACCATTTTCAGTTCCTCTGTTCCAGTATGAAAATAAATTGCACACAAAAAACGTACGTAATGATAAGAATAATAATCCCAAATGTTGATAAGAAATTCGTCACCACAATCACTAGACTCCAGCGTACCTGATATTATTATTCAGAGCAATTATCATCCAAAGCCTTCTCTACCCCCTAAGCCACATGTCATCTTTTGCAAAGAAAATGAATAAGATAACTATGTACATGATTTGTAAGTTAGAATCTTAAAGAATTGTTGTTATTACATACTTACTCTAGGATTTGACCTTGATTTACCCTAATGATCATACAATCTCTAATTTTTTTTCTAAATAGCAAAAAAAAACACACATACCATTGCGTCATTTAATGTCTATGGGAATGACAAATTATTAAACCGACACAATATTTTATCATGGTTGGCAACGATAGCTAATGTCGGGCGGTCAAAGGGAACTCGGCGTACGATTGCAGCGCTAACCTAAATTCCTTTTGAAATTTAAAATGTACTGTAAAATAAATTCATATATTGCTTGCTAGAGAGAATAAATGTATATGTAGAGTTTCTTTTCCAATATCTTTACGAGCTTATGTAGTAAAAACCATAACAACTAAATTAGTAAAAACCAAATACGCTACGAGACATAGACTTAAAAGAACGGCTTAATCGATCGATTTATCGCGATATCCTGAGCTGAGCGCGTCTTTAAATCAAACGTTTAAGCAGGTGTCTGTTCGCAAAGAAGTAACGGAGCTGGTGAAATGCACGGTGTCGACAAACACCAAAAGCTATTTTCGTATTTTTTTTTATTCCCAAACGCTGTATTGTTTTATTTATTTATTGAAGAGCCTACAGCAGATAATTTATCCATTTATAGTAGATTACAAATATATATACATTCAGGGACGTATGTAGGGGTCGGTCCGCACCCCCCAAAAACAACTTGTGGATATACAGTACGAGTGTCTGTTTACAGTACACTCGTACTGTATTATTTTACAATACAGTATATTTACAGTGGTAACAATATAGAGCGACTCGCATACATCAAAAAATAAATAAAATATTGAAGGTGTGGTTTTAAACGTCGACGCAGACCTTTAAAATATTAAACAAGGATTCTGATGCGATTTTCAATTTGGATATGTAAAGAAAAATAGGAGGGTGTAAGTTTTGTTTTGCTAAATGCTGATATGAATTAAGTTTGTTTCTTGGAAAGATAACTTCAATATTATAATGTTATTTATCAACATGTTGAAACTTCTTTTGCAGAAATATTTGTTATCTACATCTTCTATACTTCAAAATTTGTGTGGTTATAGTATTGAGCTCAGCGATAACAAGAGTAAAGGAAATGAGTTAGAACTGAAATTTTGCTCCATTTTCTTTTTTTAGACTGGAAGTGGACGATCGAGATAAAGTCATCTCATCTCACTCTGGCTACCTACAGTCATCCCTTCAGTATTGCTTTCAGGTAGTGGTCAATATGTCAACTTGAATATTTGATGAATATTGTCCAGGAGTATAAAGTAAAATCCAACTTGACTTTTTAATACTAACATAACCTGCTCGGCCTGAAGGCTGAAGCTGCTAAATGTACTCTCGTTCTTATTTCGCACTTCCATGTCTCGAAACTTTGTTATAGTTTGCGTTTCAACACTTCCACACACGTTGGGAATTGTACATATTTCCTGTAAATTTCACACTTTTTTAGGACCCCAAATGTAATGTTAACTCCCCTCGCTTTCTGTATTTATTTATTTCATCGACACAGCAGGCCTTAATATAGCGTCTACAATAATCGTTACATTTAATTACGCAAATAATAATACATCTATACCGTTTTCTTTTTTTTTTCTTGTCCAAAGAGTTTTTTTTTTTTACAATATATTCTGTATTAATTTTTTGTAAAGTTCTTCCGAGTTTCCAAATATGTCCAAATTTGGACAACTCTTACCTAGTAGCACTAGTTCTCCATGTAGGTGACACATTTTATACATTTGTTCGAGCTTTTCTGCAATAGAATACACCACCATTTCCCTCGCGCGTTCTGAAGGACAGAACCTTAATAATTGTAATTATTTCGGTACCATAGAGTTAGGCAGAAAATAGAGAGAACATACATGACGTCACGTGAAGCCAAATTACTATTCATCGGCAGCCACCTATTGTGGCCCCATTAGAGTCCCTCTATACCGAGTACTGTGAGGATTGCCTTTTTTCGATAGGAGGACGAGTGCACCTCAGAGAGACAATACTCGGAAAAGAGGGTATCTAAATATGGGGCCAGTTATTATGGCCGAAATTCCTCGTCCCTTCCGTCTCTTGGCTTCATTCCCCTCTCCAACAAAACAGCCTAAGGTTCCCTCTATTTATATTCCTAACTCTATGTTCGGTACAGTCTATTTTATTGTGAAAAAGTATATACAAGAAAAGTAAGTCGTTTAATGTTCGTCTTTGTTCAAGTTTCTGAAATGTAAAGTTATCAATTAAATTGTTGTAAGATTCGTATTTCGGGTAGCAACCAGTCCGTTTGTATGTGAGAAAACGTAAAAATTTGCTCTGTACTTGTTCGATCTTCTGACAACTTGCTTTCATAGAGGTATTCCACATAAGTTAGGCATATTCAAGTTTGGACCTAACGTAGGAGTAGTAAAGAGTTTTCAAAGTGCTATCATTTGCAAATTCTTTGGTTGTCCTAACAAGAAATCCTAGGTTTCTATATGCATCATTGGTTATATTAAACACATGGGGCGAAAAGGTTAGTTTATTATCGAATGTAGCATCTAAATCTTTAATTGTATCCAATTTTTTAAAGTTTATTCCATTGATCGATTGAGTGAAATCGAAAGTTTTTTCACGTCTGCTATAGGTCATGGCTTTGCACTTACCAATATTTATTTCAAGTCTATTCCTAGAACACTATTTCAGTATACTGTACAAATCTTGTTGAAGAAGTAGACAGTCATCCAAGGACTTTACATTAACAAATATTTTTAAGTCGTCTGCAAACAACAGCTTACGATAATTTTGAATATAGTATGGTAAGTCGTTATTAAGGGGCTCCATAGTCTAGTGGTTAGAGCGTTGGACTCATGTCCGCTTGATCCCGGGTTCATCCCGGCTGGAGTCCCACTTTTCGGCTTCCATTTAGCGTCGTGAGGCAAACTGAGGAGTCACGTGAATAAAGACGTGACGGTCACTCGTTCTAGAAAACTCCTAATACGCTTGTTCGTGGCTAGGAGGTGGCGCGCAATGTTGACCACACTGCCGTCACTCAGGTGGACGCAGTTCCACCAACTGCGGACTGATGGCTTTGGGGAAGGCTCAGGACCTATCGGTCTGTAATGCCTGTGGTTATACGTATAAGTCATCAATAAATAATAAAAACAAGAGGACCAAGATTCGATCCCTGAGGAACACCGGAACCGACATAAAAGCAATTGGTTTCATATTCTTTATATAGAACGGATTGTCTACGGTTACTTAAACAAGATTTGAAGAATTGGATCATAGAAGGACTAAAACTGAACGTGGAAAGCTTTTGAATTAGTATTTTATGGTCGACAGTATCGAATGCTTTTTTAAAATCCGTGTATACAACATCTACTTGTTCTTTATTGTCTAAGGCGGAAGCTATAAAGTATGTAATTATAGCCAGATTAGTTACAGTATATCTCTTCTGTAAAAAGCCATGTTGATATATTGATAGTACCGCCTTAACATGCTGCATGACCTGATCATAAATTACATTTTCAAATACTTGAGCAACCGTTGACAATATGGCTACTGGACGATAGTTGTCCACTTTAATTTTATTGCCTGCTTTCGGAACTGAGCATATAATTGATTCTTTCGACATATCCGGAAAGACACTTGTTCTTATTGATAAATTAAATAACGTATATA
>JAGDQP010060311.1:0-12225 GCA_022664845.1 Lepisma saccharinum
AAATAAGTAAGGATACATTTATACTGCACAACCACTCCAAAAACTCACCTCTTTACTTAGCCACTTATATTTCAACGCTTTTGCAGGGTGTTCCTCAGTAACCAGGCAAATGCCGGGATGCCACCTTCAATTTAGGCCCTGGTCGACTCCTACCGTATCCGACTTCTACCTGAGTCATATAGATGCCTAAATACCATAAATAAATTCAATTCAACTTAAACGTGCTCCCAATAAGGGAAACATGTTTAACAAAACATATACTAGAATTTGTACGTCATATTTTCAGATTCCGAAGTTATGCGTTTGATAATTTTTAACGTATAAATGCTTTCATACTTCTGAAAGGTTTTGGATCGTAGAAATGCCAACCCTATTGATTGAATAGTTACACTGCGATGCTCTCTTCTCTGCCATTATAATTTTGATGTTCTCGTTATTTCTATTTTTTTTTTCCATATCCACAGCATCTCAACTATACACCTACGTATGCAGTCTTTTCCACATGCAGAGATTTACTGTTTGCATATACGTACACACGCAAAAAAAAAAAAGGTTAACATTACGTTGCTGGATACCTCACATACTGGGTACAAGGAGTTTGATAAATGTGAAATCAACAGCGAAAGAGCGTAGTGGAAACAAGTTTTAATTACAACGCATTTCTCAATTAACTCAACATTCTAGTGGCTTTAGTCCGAAAAGAAGACGTGTGTCAAGTCGACGGCCACACATGAATCTCATTACTTCAAAGTGAATTAGAGTAGACTCTCCCCCCACATCCACGCGTGTTTCGAATAATCGTTCAGGAATTAAAAGGAAGAAGAAGAAAAATTCTACGTCCGACAGAAATATTTTGATTCTCTGACAAGAAGACGAATGCTTGAAGGTACCCAGTATCTCTACCTTGGCTCATTATCAGTAGGGAAATGCACAACGCATATGATTTGTTTGTGTCTGTTCTCAACTGGAAAGCGATCAGTTCCTGTCACTCTCCTGTCAGGGTGAGACTGTCACAATTGCGCCTCGGTCCCCAAAATTGTGGTTGGCCTTCGTCAGTGACGATGGAAAAGCTTCGGAGTTTCTGTCTCTCTCAAGTCTCTCCCTTCCTCCACCCCTCAGGAGGATTAAATTTCGCTCCTGGCTTTGTTTTGGTGATATTATCCTAACCTTAAATACCACTCATTATAAACTCAACTCTTCTGCCTTCTTCTAAAGTCACATTTTCACGAGAAGAGCATGACTCAAAAAGAGAAATGTCTTCTGACGAGGGACTGTAGCCAGGGAGTGGAAACTGCGGAAGGGAGGTGTTTAGCTATTTCTATATTTTTGAGCAAAAAAATGTAATTGGCAATTATACATATTAAGAAGGTAATATTTATTTTTTGTACTAAATTTTAAGAGTTTTCCTGTTCTCTTGTCTTCACGTACAGCACTGAAAAATCCAATATCAGAAACTGTCAGTATTATAAATTGTTCATGCTTTGTTCTTGCAGCACGGAGAAAAAAACAGATTCTGCAGTACTGTACTGACTTACTGCTTTATCAAGTCAGGTTTCTTCATATGACATCAGCAATCTTTAATTCTAAACACATAATGATAGAAAAACAGTTTCACAGAACAATCTCAAACGTGCCTAAGGTAAGATAATAATGTTCTTGAAATAATTAAATAATATCAGTTAGAAATATTAATACTGGTGATTTGATGAATTGATTTCTTATATAAAAAAATCCCTTTCGGCAGGCCTACAGGCTGAGGTAGATTTCGAAGTGTTTTTGATTGAATTTATGGGGTAAGTGCAGAATAAAAACACTTTAAATAAATATACTTTTATCATTTTATTTTCATTATAAAATTATAAATACCGTAACTAATTACCGTGCAAACGTTTTGTTATTAGAACTGAATGCAGTGATATTCCAATTGAAGAAATTAACAGGCCCAATGAAACCCGCCACCTTATATAACCCCTAACGAAATATGAGCGCTATCGAGAAACTAGTTATTGATTTATAGATTAGTCATCAAGAGCTTTTCAACGTTACCCCACAAGACATGGTTTTAAACATTTCGAATTTCCACCCCTACCCTCACTCGTACCCCTACAACCTCTGAATCGTTGGTGTCACCGTAAACTTCTTAGGGAGTACTATAATTTATACAGACAAAGTTTCTCTCTAAACTCCATAGGGGTTCATATATATTTTTTCAAAATTTCAACCCCTACCCCAACCACCCCCTTGGGCCGATTTTGCTCATTAACGAACTTAGCCGAGCTATTTAGCCTAGAAATAACATAATAAAATTTGGTTCAGATATCTTCAAATTATGGCCGCTAGCGTGAATATATATATGTATGACATGGTACCGATCTCAATAGGTAGATGTTTCTTCGAAATCTACCTAAAATGTCACGATCCATCTATTGGCCATAATGGTAACTACACTCAAACAGGAGTTACCCGGTACATTATGATTAAAAGGCGACAATAAAATTCGAATGACCACTAATATTATTATCCATTGAAGATGAGTTATTGTATGTACAATGATACGAACTTTTTTCAAATTGTTGGGTAAAGACACGTAGCCTAAAATAGTATCCTTCCCGCAGGGCAGCCGAAGAGGACTTCTAGCCATGTTTTGGCTACTTTAGTCCTTTGGAAATATTATTGTGTTTAGAAAATTGATTGCTTTGTTTAGAATTTGACACTGCAGCACACTGTAAAAAGTGGAAACATTAAATGGATGAGGTTACGTATTTTGTGGATGAAGTTTAAGCCTTAGTTGGATATTCTATAATTCAATTACAGGAGTAACGTTACTTGCTTGTCACTGAACGCCCCGCCATTTTGAGTGTCTATATTGCTTTTACACTGTAAACAGTTCACTGGTAGACCGAGGACGGCAAGGATTCCATTGACGGAAAGAGTAATTAAATTGGGCATAAATCTATACACTGTAGCAAACGTACGTCTCCTTTCTTCATTCCTCGTAGTAAAAACAAAAAACATGTTAATGATTAACCTCCTTCGCAGTAAAATCCTAGCTATAAATATCACTCGGAAAGCCATGAGCACCAACTGCCTTCGTAGCTAAGTGGTGAGAGCATCTTACTAGTGTGTTAGCGGACCCTGGATCAAAACCCGACCATATTATTTTTTTTAAATAATTTTAAAGGAACATTACCTTTCCTTCTTTTCTACTTTCAAAAAATACTCTGCTTCAATGAAATACATTGGAAAAGTCATATATATTATACACGCATTTTGTAATTGTACAGAAAGTAAAGCGTTCAACCGAAAATTGGCTGTTGCGGATTGCCGAAAAAATGTAAGTTAATCCAAAAAATTTAGGCAACTCAGATGCCTCCATTTTTCGGATGAACGTTGTGTCTCCTATTTGGATCCCCACCAAACAGTCAGTCAGGAAATCCACCTTGTTGGTAGATGGTTACCTATTTTGACCTGAAAATTAGGAAGAAGATACATTTTCTCTTAGCTATTTATATTGGATAGGAGCTACAAGGAAAGAAAGGATGTATATGAAATTTAGGCTTCTATATTCTTATTATACTTTTGTTTCTTGTTGTGCCTTTAATTATTGTTGTTTCTCTGGATGGGTAAGTTGAAGATTATGTTAGCGCTGTGGTTTTTAATTTAATTTTATAGAACTTCCTGGTAAGTAATATTATGTCGCTTTAATTTACGGTTCATGTGTTGTAGTAGATTTTCTTTCATGATTTTTTTTTTGTTTAGTTTATATATTTCATCCGACGTTCTTTCATATATCAATCGGTGTAATTTGAAATTTATTGCATTAATTCCTGCTTTTCTTCCTTCCACATTCTTTATGAATATCGGGTCCAAAAGCGTCCATTTTTTTTTTTTCAATTGTTTCTACTTTTATTTTTGAGTTCGAATCAGTGGCGTATTTAGGCACTGGTCTAGAGCGTCAACATTTGAGGCGCTGGAAATTTCTACACGCTCATTCTATAATTTTATATACCGCATCACAAATAGAGAAATATTTAAGTCTGCAAGCAGGGACGTATTTAGGGGTTGGGTCCAGGGAGTCCGGACCTCCCCCCCAAAAAACTCAGAGTTTCATGAAAAATAGTCTAACTTCAGGCGTAATTATACATTTTTAATATACATTTCATGCCCAGACACACCTTGGACCCCTCGGAAGCCCCTAGACCCCTCCCAAAACCAAATTCTGGATACGTACCTGTCTGCAAGTATGAGCATATTGACATATAACTGCACAAACATGGCGGTTTTACAAATTAAGAGAATATTACAAGGGTGCTGGAATACGAGGACATGATATAAGACTTCACAGAGCGAGCGACAAGACATAGAACACTTCAGGACCAATGTGTAAATTAACTCATTAATATATATATAACAATGATGCCCAACCTACGGCCAGCGGGCCAAATCCGGCTGCGACATATGTTGCGTTTGTTTTCCTTCGTAATCTATACATGAAAATAACTTTCCTCAAAAGACAGAATGCAATCCATGCTCTGGTCTGCGAAGATCGTGCTAAATTTTAATGTGGCCCATGGGTAAAACAAGGTTGGGCGTCACTAATATTCTATGTATAGGTTATGCATTTAAATAAAAATGTTAAGAGCGGCACTGTCTCCGGGCTTAGGGGCGGGAAATACCTAAATACGCTACTGCACCGAATATGAGAACCCTTTTTATTTTACTGTTTTAATGAAAGGAAAAGAAAGATAATGGAACGAACAAATTGAAAATGTAATTATTATATATTAATTCTTCAAATACATGTTTATCTAAAGTATTGTCACTACGTAGTTTTTAAAACAAAACCAAGTTCTTACAAAATTGTAATTAAAAAAATGGGGCCTAATATGAGGGCCCATGACTAGTATTCGTATTGCTTTGATTTCTGACACCGTAGGCACATGAAACGGAAATTTGTAGCTTCACAATGCTCGTGTACCCATCGGTAATAAGATAAACATTGAACCCGTCAACGCTAAAGACTGACAGATAATCGCGCTTTATAAGGTGACGAGGTAGCCTAATAATTACTGCATTCCCAGTTCGTTCGACGAGGGTTATCGTATTCACCTATCTTTGAGTCTGACATAATGGGAAGAGGTCCTATCTCGTTTTAGGAACCCCTTGGGGTTTCATATAAGGAGCTTCAGTACCCGCCATTATAATTTGGAACAACAGTCTTAGAACTTGTTAGACTCACTTGCGCAAATTTGTCATTCTTTCCATTACTAAAATACTATCGAATGATGGAATGGGGCGTGTTATTGTAACTTACCTGTTCATACAAAAGAATATCGAAATCCACCTGATTGAAAAATCTTACGGAATCAACACACAAAAATGCTTGTTTCTTCACCAGCTTTTTTCATCACAATCACAACAACTACGCAGTAGTTGGAATACCTAATATGTTAGAAGTTTTTGCAGTCATCAACAGAGTACAGCACATAGTTACGCAGTTAGCTCGGGTCTCATATTAGGAGACGGTCTAATATTCGGCGTCTTTACAATTGATCCCAAATAACATAATAATCGACTACTGAATACAAATGCATTAAAGCACGATTTCTAGCTAAAGAGTACAAAAAAAAAAGGGGGGGAGAGGTTGAACATTAACTGAAGTTGTACATAAAAACCGAAAACTGAGTTTTGAAGTATATAAATTCGGTTACGATTGGAAAAAAATCCTCTCTTCTTTGCCCATGAACCTAAGTAATACCTTGATTCATGTATAATTTTCGCGCTGAAATATCGCCATTTAACTACAGGCGAAGCCTTTAAGTATGATGATATCCCACGACGTGCAATACTTCTGCTTCTGTTACTAAAATCACAATGCCTCAACATAGTATCTAAAAATGGTTAATTAAAAATGGAAAAATGGTTTGGGGTTTCTAAAGACTTCTATCCAGAGGCGAACATTGTTTGTTTCCACGGGGTATGACAGGACAAGTAAAAATGATTAGGTAGATGGGAATTGAAAGACAATTTTGTTCGAATTGAGTCAGTCAATGTTGTTTGATATGCGAAATGTGTACAGAGAAACGCCAAAATGAAGAAACATTTTAATACAATGTAAATCTAAGATGCAGGAATTATTATGAGAAACTTCGATTGGAATCTGTTCACATGCTTTTAGGTAAAGAACAAACATTAATTCTCTTTCATACATATCGATAGTTTTACCTCGGAGACAAATCAAAACTTGAATATACCTGAAACCTTTCATCATGCAAAGTAAACTTCAAATCGGTGGCCAAATTATGTGAGAATGTATATCTGCGTTGCGCTGCCATGGAAAATACATTACACTTGTTGGTCTACAGAAGGTTTGGATGAAACCTTTCTATTTTCCTCTTTAGGCTCTAAATCAGTTTAGATCTCCTCGATACTGTTTAAGGGCTCTAGTTCGAGATAAAAGAATAAAAAAGCAGTATACAAAACGTACCGCTGAGAGTAAGTTTTACTCAACCTACGGAAAAACTTGTTAGACATATCTTGCAAGAGCAGCAAGGAGAACATAATCGCTTTCTTTTAAAGAATGGTGCCTAGACTATAAATAGAACCTGCCGGCAAACTGATTCATTATATCCAAAGGCAATGATAAGTTCACATGACGAATATATTAGCAGGAAGTCTTGACACCTCATAATTATACAGTATAAGGAAATTTGTTTTCTGACCTAGTACTTTTTTCCGCATTTTGCTAGCCACCGATGTGACTATATTAAAAGTTACTGTATCCCTTGGGTGGGGTGTATTTGTAATAAAAGTGGTGTCATCTGCATATAAAATAGATTTAAGTGGTAAACAACTAGGCAAATCATTCATATATACAACAAAGAGAAAAGGACCAAGAACCGAACCCTGCGGTACTCCAGTTTGTATTAGTTCTGACCTTACATTCTGAATTTTAACAATTTGTCGTCTGTTTGTGAGATACGTTCTAATTAAATTAAGTTCATTATTCTGGATACCATAAAACCTGTAATTTTGAAACTAGAATATCATGTGAGACAGTATCAAATGCTTTACTTAAGTCAACTAGAGTGACTTAGGTATAAAAACGAGATTCATGCCCTCTCATTATTTCTGAAACAACGAATTCAAATGCCTTTATAGTGGAAAGACCAGTTCTAAATCCATATTGCGACATATTTAAAACATTGTTACGTTCAGAGTACCTTGACAACTGCATTTTCATACATTGTTCAATAACTTTAGAAAATATTGGTACAAGAGAAATCGGATGATAATTATTCGGATCGCTTTTATCTCCTTTCTTATGAATAGGTATAGTTATGGTAATTTTAAGACAATCAGGGAAAGTACCTTCAAGGAGTGTCCAATTAACAAGATATGTAACAGGATAGATAATTGTGTGTATTATTTGCTTCAGTATAAAATTTGATAATTCGTAGTAATCTTCACTATGAGAGTTTCGCATATTAAGAATTATTTTCAGTATTTGTTGAGGTGTAATTTCCATCCATTTAAAAACTAAACTATCGCTCTGTGGTATATTCTGTCTAAGTAAATAGTTTTTATACTGGTTTCTGTTGTCAGTGTTATTACAGTAGGTAGATCCAGCACGCTGTGCACTATTTATAAAATGTTCGTTAAATTCATCCGGAGTTATAGTTATACATTCATTAGATAGCCTATTCCCTGTTTCATGTTTAATCACAGACCAAGCAGCTTTGTACTTATCATGAGAATGTGATATGAATTCTTCATTAACTTCTATTTTGGCTAACCTAATTTCCTTTCTGTAAAGCTGTCTTATTTTTTTTTGTATTTTTCCTTATCTGTTATGTTACCTTCTTTCGCTATATAATATAGCCTAATGACTTTCTCCTTCAGTTCGACCAGTTTCGTCGTAAACCAATTTAAATGCAGCTTATTCTGTTTTGACATCCCCTCATTAACAGTTTTAACCTTCCTTGGACAACACTCATTCAACCTATTAGATACATTCCACACAAATAACTTCCAAGCTTCAGATACATTACTGCAATTTAAAACTTCATGTACATCAAGTTCATTTAGCTTAGTCCTTAGTAACATAATATTAGTTCCATGTAACAGTCTATAACTTATTTGTTTAGTCGTAATTTTATCGTTTCGTGGAACAGTAATAGTAAGCCAGAGACCTCTGTGATCTGGTAAGTACGGTTCTATAGTACCACAAGCTAACTCAGGTTTCTGCATATTGGTGATAGCATTATCTAAGCATGATTTCTTCCTTGTTGGTTGATCATTGATATAATAATAGTCTAAAGATCTGAGCGTGTCAGAAAAAACATTTTTTTTTGTGCGAGTATCATTTAGTACATTAATGTTTATAACCCCCATATATACAACTTTGTAATGTTTATATCTTTCAATATATTTTTCGAGTTTTTCCCACTGTGTTATGAAGATACTAGCATCAGAGTCAGGAGTTCGATATATGGATAAAACTATTAACTTTATAGTACTAAACAGGATACCAGTTACCTCAAATACTATAGTTATTAACATCTAAGATTTTATAGTTAGTTAAATCAGATTTGACGTAAATAACAACTCCTTCATGGCTAAGTGTTTTTCTACAATATATTATAGCTAGCTTATAATTTGCAGGTATAATCTCATCTTTCACTTAGCCAGTGTTAATTAACGTAAAGCATATGGCAAGGAAATTCGTCTAAAAATGTATCTAATTCAAAGATATATTTGTCTTTGTATTTTTGATAGAAGATTTTGAGTAATGTTTCTGTTAGAGAAGATATCAAAATGTTATCTAATTTGTGTGGGAAACATTTCTGATGAGATTTCTTCCTTCTTCGTTAAAAGTGATCATTTGCCAAAAAGATTGATGGTTAATTCTGTAACATTCGGTGTGGTTGGAAATAAATTCTTCTTTTTTTTTTGCTTTTCCTAAATTTGCAAATTTCCGTTTTAATTTCTTTATGTAATTTATTTATATTTGCTTTGAGAAAATTACTTTGTTTGCGGTGTTGCTATGTCTCCTTTGAGTCGATTCAATAAGGTAATTTCGTCAGGTAATTTCTCGATGTAAGGTATAAACTTGCTAGTTGGAACAGAGGCTTCGGCAGCTTGTTTTATTATATTGATTGGATTGTTCTATTTCTAAAGAAGTGTTTCAAAGGACAACTGTTCTTGGTTAACGAGATTCTCTGTTATTGTTACGTAATCATTGCAGTAATCAGAAACTGAGCTTTTGTTGACTTTTGAAATTTTGGAGTTTGTTCATCATGGCCGGAGAAAGTATAATTCTATCAGGAACTGTTTCTATAGTATTAACTACTACGGTAGGTCCTACAGGTAAATTAATTAGATAGGAATTGAGAAGGTTGTTGAATAACGCTTTGCCATTTTCATCTGTGATTCTGTCTCCTAACAATCCATGTTGACTATTTATATCTGCAACTAACAGCAAGTTTCTATATTGTTCTGTATATTGAAAGAATGGGAAGCTAAGTTTGATGTCTCGCCTTGAGTTCCTTGACTGAGTAGAAACATGCGTTGCCCGAAACTAAACGAGTTTTTATTTATTCCGTGACCTCATTTTTGCTTTTTACGTATGTACTCAAGTATTTAAATTTGTTTACTTTCTCTATGTTCTCATTCTTAATTGTTAGGATCTATGTATCTATTTCCTTTATCCCTAGTGTTTGGGCTTATCATGTATTTTGTTTTCTCTGTTTACCTGTAGACCTATCTCACTGCACGCTTCTCTGTGCTTCTACTAAGACATCGGTGTTACTTTGTAGTGCCTCTATATCGTCCCCTATTAAATATACATCATCCGCGTTTACGAACAATTGTTTCAAGACATTCAATGTTAATCCCTTGTTGTCCTCTTTTATTTTCTAAATCGCATATTCTAACGCAAAGTTAAACAGTAGTGGGGACAAGGCATCGCCTTGTTTCAATCCGTTGCGAATCTTGAAACTATCTGACATATTATTACCTGTCCGTACTCTGCTTATGGGGTCGTTGAGACACATCTTCACTAGCTGAACAACATTTTTGAATTCCAAATTGTACCAGGATATTGTATTACTTTTTCCTTTTGATAGTCATATGCTTTCTTAAAATCAATGAATAAGTGGTGAACAGTCCAATCCTCACTAACATAGCTTAAGAAATAGTAAGATATTTTGACGCGTGGTCGAGCGGAGGCGTTTTTCTTTCTTCTTTTTCTGGAAGAGAGCGTCAAAACAAAATAGAGATTCCAAGAAATTTCACTGTTTTCTTGGAATAAGAGAATTTTAGAAGTTGTTTGAGAGTTATTGAAGAGGTACGTGGGAACTTGTGACGGTCGAAAGCTTGATAGCTACCCAATCAATTAGTTCTGGTCTGAAATCAGAAGTTCCTTTTCTTAGATGGAAGAACATTCTTTATTTGCTTATAGAGATTTTATAAATTTTGAGTTTGTGAGCTGAAAGTAAGACGTTTAGGCTTTAGAAACAGTTTCTATGTTTGAATAAAAGAATGTAGCAGTTCAAGGTGTTATAGGTCAGGAGTTTTGCCTTATGAGTGTATGTTTTTAGAGAAATGTTGTGAAGTTTGGAATTTAGGAAAGGCAAAGTTTCGGCCAGAAGTCACCATGGTTTCCATGACGGCGACTTGGAACTGCAGGCAAGCTTCGACGGTGGTTATGGTGGTGGAGCTGCACCTCTACAGCTCTTGGTGGTCAGTGAGTTCGAAGCGCGGCAACCGACTTACAGTAAACTTCGGAAAGACCAGACACAGGTACCAGGAATAACGAGGTATTTAGGTCGTTGAGGATTTTAGCTTTCTGTAGGTAGGATTAGCTTGGTTTTAGGAAAGCGACGCTAGCGCGACGCAGAAGGAATCGCTTAAGGTTACATGATTGTGTCTGGTGTTGGACTGGTCTCTGAATTTCCTAGTCTCAGAGTTCATCTTTTGTACTCCAACTTTCCCGTAGTTCTCGAGATTCTCGGAGATGAACGAGATATCTCTAGGGCGGAGTTGAACTGTCTCTGTTTCTTCAATTATCCAATAATTTGGTAATTGGGTGGATACGATTCTAATCGTGAAGATTGGATACGTAGTGACGTCTTAGAGACAGTCCCCAGTCAGCTGGATGTAAGTCTCAGCTCGTTCTACCTTGCCGAAGGGCTCGTTGTAGCGAAGTCTAGTAGTGACTTGCGCATGCGTACTTACTTCTGGTTCGTTACTTCCGTAGACGCAAGGAGAGGTAATTCTAGAAAACTCACACTCCGGTAACTTCCACTTGTGGTCATTGGATGGTCCTCCATCTGTAGTGGGAGATTATGGTTCTCTTCTAAAAGTATTCCTTCATTGGCCTGGTTTTGCCTTAGGCATAGTGGAGTAGGAATCATCTCGTGGGAAATATAGGTTTTGGAATTTGGGATTATGTGTTTTGAATTTCAAATGTGTTTAACGAGCCTGTATCTTACTGTCAACTTGTACATCTTTGGAACATTACAATACGGGAAACATAAATTTGATTCACATCTTAGCATTGTAGGAGGTTACATTGGTTACACACAGAACAAGAAGTTTACAGATAAAAGAATCTTGGTAACACAATACAATTTCTGTATAGTTGACACTTGTAACATATGAACGTTGTATACCTATGGCTATATCATGCTCAAAGAATCTCTGTGTTGGATACAACATAGGGAAATACAAATCACACAAAAATATAAATTTGACATTTCCTCCAGTGAGACATATCCTTTCTTATTTCAAGGATTATTTTAACAATAGATACACAGAATGAAAAAAGAAACAAAAAAAAAACGTTGCATTTATGAAAGAAGTATAAAAAATATCATTTCCGAGAAAGCTCAAATATATGTTCGTGGGAAAGGGTTGATTTCGATCGAAAGGAAGAGTTTATACCGAAAGCAAAAGTGACTACACTGTCCTTGACTATATGAATTGAAATGGTTAAATTAAATCCAGAACAAAATTATGACTCTTCGATGCTGTTTTGAAGAAACGCAACAAAAACAATATAAAAGAAGAGGGGTTTCTTTCTTAGATACGTGGATAGGAACAGAACGAATGAATTTCAGTCCTCTTGGGGTGTTTCCAGAATCTACCTGAGGTTGGGAAGAAAAAAAAAGAAAAAGAGAACTTTCGTTTTCTTTCTGGAGTTGACATTGAAATAAAAAGCAA
>JAGDQP010060312.1:522-11076 GCA_022664845.1 Lepisma saccharinum
GCCCCCTCTGCCCCCCTGCTCCTACGCCCCTGTTCAAGGTAACTCTTGTGTCTTTAAATTTTAATTTATATATGAAATTTTAATGTAGTATTGGACCATTCCGTCAAGTAATAAAGTCTAATGAAACTAACAATATCGTTAAATTACAGATTAAATATTTACTTGTCATTGTAGCCATTTTAATCCCGTACTTTAACTTTAACAGGCATTAATTCTTTTTTCCGGAAAATTTTTAACAGTGTAATAGTTTGATTTGTAATTCAATATTGTAGTTACATTTGCAGCTAAAGTACAGAACAACAGCCGGATCGTTCACACGAGCAAAGTCGCAACCAACGTTTTTTTTTAAAATAATGTAGTGACCAAACAACGATGTATTGAACATCGATAACACGATAGTGCTGGTTTCGCATTTTCCTAACAGATGGCAGTACTATCTGAACTATAAAATGTGTGTTTGAAAGAACATCGTTCTGATGGAGAGCAGTATGGCTGATTATTCAGCTGTTCATTTGACCTCGTTTGGAGAAAACAAAGGCTCAATCAGGGAAGATGGAGTAAAATAAATGTAAGTGGATTATAATATAACAAAATCGGTGCCTTAAAGGACAGTGGTGACCCATCCAAGCGGCAGTACCTATAATATAAATACACGACTAGATCTTTTCCAGTGATATTAGGCAAGTCTTACAATTACATTTTGTTTTACTGAAAGTCTTAACACCAGATGCATACTAGTGTACTATGTCGGGTAATGGATACTACCATTGCGTGTATGACTATCGCCACCACCATCTTGAATTGAATAATCTTATACCTTACCCGGCATTTTTGCATAGATTGAAGGTCATGTGATGTATCAATTTGGACAGACAATTTGTCACAAAGTTACCGAAGTTAGTCTTAGTATAATTTTATTCTAGCGAAGCAATGTTGGCACGTACATGCTTTGTTAAAGTATATGCGTAAATCTGAAACAGTTTTCAATGCTGCAGTGGGAAAGCCAATCTTACCTAAACAGTGATATTCTACTTACTTTTAGTAAGATATAATCTTTCAATAATCAACACCAAATTTTGGAGTACTATTTATACCATATACACAGAAGCCTTTATTCACACCTAAGCCAATCATAATAATCACTTAACATATAATCAGAAGCCGGTTCTACACACACAGCAATGATCAATATACTTTTTACAACCTGATAAAACCAACCTACATGTATTCACACCTTCAGGCCATAATATATGTCTTCGTATCTTCTCATTAACTTAGATGAAGACATACTCTTCAACGCAACTTATTATCGTAAAGAAATTGTTTATACCAAGGTCTAAGGTAAGTGTACCGGTTATGGCCCGGGTCCCCAATATGGCCCACCTCCCAGATCTTTGCAGCTTTCCGTTGGTGCTACTAGATGTCACCGTAAATTATATCTCCATGACAAGAGAAAGCATTTTTGCGCGACTCATTTGTTTGCGAGTGGCGTGAGCGGCAGCAGCTTAAGTTCAAGTTGCATATTGAGCAAGAAAATATTTTGCTGTTATTTTAGCAAAGTAAGTTATGTTTCATTTCAGTAGGTATTGTTGAAAACCTAATCAGTATAATGCATGGATAATGTAGCTATGTGAGCATACGTGAACATAAAATATGTGTGACGCAATGTATTGCATTGTGTAAGTAGCAGGTGCTAGAAAAAGTAAAGAGGTCAATAGTGCGCAATATGGCCCACCACCATATTTGAAAAATGCAGTCATAACTATTTAAAATGAAAGAATTGGGCATTTTTAATGTTTATACTGAACACTCATGATCATGTTTAGTAATCAAAACGAAGATAATGCCAAGTAGTAAGGAAGCTTTCAATTCCAATACAAAGAATAAGAAGATTAAAACCAAAACAAAGCCAGTGTCGCGTTTCAAAACGACCATAATTTCAGCAAATGTTTCTAATAGTCTTGAAGAACCGACACTGAGTTGCTCCAAGTCTTGTGAATCTTGGTTTTGTTACCTTTCTTAGGCAGACAAGGTTGCAGACAGGCATCGTTGCGTGTCAAAGCGCAAATACGTTCATGAAGAATGTGTTGGAATCACGGACCATTTCTTTTTCCCTCATGTAAGACGTGACTTTCTAAATTTCTTCGTTTGAGTTACACTTCTTATTTACTCATATTTTTTCTTCTTGTAGATTCACTTGTTTTTAACAAATTTTGGCATTGTGTATGTTGGGTTTTTCAATGTCATGTAAATTATGTATGCTTGTAATGTACGGTATATCTCTCAGTATGTAGCATATGTGACTAATACAGATAGATTACACATCACTTTTGCCATACGCTCTTATTTTCTGTAGCGGTCCATATTGGGAACACTATGTTCCCAATATGGCCCACTGGCAAGATTTTAGTTTACGATTTATTATATTTTTATACGTCATTTCTAGGAAGCAGATTTAACTTTTTCATTTGTCCAAATAGTCTTCCAACTTGATGATTCTTTCGATTCGCACGAATAAATAGTATTTTTTCTTTAACTAACTAATTCTATGACTTATGGAACTCACAAGTTCATCGCCGCAGTAACAAACTTTCGCCATTGGATTCTATCCTGTGCAACATCAAGCCAGTTTTCATCACGAACACCTACTTCTCGAAGATCTCTTCTAATATTGTCCTCCCAACGACGTCTCTGTCTTCCCAATGGTCTCCTTCCAACCAGGATATAATATAATCTTTGTTTTCCTCCATCCGAGCTACATGGCCTGTCCACTTTAGACGTTGCGATTTTATTATTTTTACAACATCTGCTGAATCGTACAGTCCGTGGAGCTCCTCATTATGCAGTATCCTCCATTCTCCAGTCATCTCGGCCCGTTTCGGCCCGTTTTGGCCCGTTTCGGCCCGTATATCTGTCTCAAAACCTTATTTTCAAATAAACGTAATTTATGTTCATCTGCAAGGGTCGTATTCCAACTTTCGCAACCGTAAAGTATTAATGGCAGAATAACAGTTCTGTATATTTTCAATTTCAGTTTCCTTGCTTTTTCTTAGTGAAAAAATGAACAAAGTTAAGGTGGGACATATTCGGACCTCCTACCTTATATAAAAAGATAATTATCCTTGTATTTCATTCTTAAGATCAAGTTACTAAGATCTTAATTTAATCAAGTTTCCTACTCACTTACAATAATAAAATTATGTCAGCATTATATTCAGCACTATTTTTCTTATAAACTTGCTGTAGAAACTGATATATCAGACAACTAAACTAAACTAAACTAATTTGTTTTTTTTACTGAATATAACCGAACCATACTCACCTTACGAGAGTCTAGTATAGCAACTGAATTGCTATATTCTTCAGAAGACGCTTTTAGACCCGGATATAACTATTATATTGTAGAACAGTATCTTAGCAGCATTTTTAGATTGCATCCATTATCCGTTAGTATGCATTTGTTTCTGTTTTTCAAAGATTTCAAAACGAAAAGACTGCATTCAGACTTTCAAACCAACTTCTTATTAATGGTACATTTCATTATCTCTCACAAGAATGAATTTATGTTAAAACTCACTGAAGCAGAAATACTGCTGGTCAAATACTAGCCAAGAATGATTTGTGAAATAGGATGAAAATTTCCGTGTTTAGCATGAACATCTCGTTATTCTTATAGTAAAATAGGTCAGTTTCATACGCTATTAGTTTAAATATCCGGTTTTATCCAACAAGTCGGCCAAAACCGGATACTAGCACTTGATATTTTTTTTAAATATTAAGAACATAATATATTTTGTAGAAATTGTGGAGTCCGTTAATTAATGTAGGCATAATGTTAAACGTTTTGGGAAATTTTGAACACTATTTGCCAGTTTGGAAGCCATATTTTTAGATCTTGTACTACGCAGCCCGTTATGACCAACTGTCCCCTACTCATTAATATACATTTGTTTTCAATTCCTTTAAGCATAAAAATAGCACAGTGCTTACAGATTTTGGTTCATTCTGCTATATATCGACTCCAGAAACCAATGGATACAAAGGACCTTCAAGAATAAAACAAGTTAGAGGTAATCTTTTATATATAACCCTAAATATATGTGACACGAAACTGTCATATTTTGTATATGTACATATTAATGCCCAAGGCTACTGTGTACAAAATATGACAGTTTCGTGTCACATATATTTAGGGTTATATACAAAAGATTACCTCTAACTTGTTTTATTCGTCAAGGTCCTTTGTATCCTTTGACTTCTGGACTCCTCACATATATTTCCAAACGTTTAATGCGAGAGTGAATGAGCGGTATAGGCCTTAGTAAATATACGTTCAATATGCCAATCTGCTATTGAAAATCGGCGGAAAATTTTAAATTAATAAATTTATTGAATTTGCTATCGTATTCGTCTTGTGCTGCATTAGCTAGTCTGTCATAGGATCACTCAAGACCATGATGCGTAACCCCCAACCATTCTCTATATTTTAAAAGCGTATTTCAAATAAAATACTCCCCGCTCCGTTTTATTAAAACTTTTGTTCTAATTCAGATAACTAAAGTTGAGTCGTAACTTTTGAGTCAGTTAGAATAGTAGGCAAGTTCATAATCCGCTTATTTAGTAAATTGTACAGAGGCAGTGATGAATCGTGGATAACCAAGATATAATTATAATTTTTTGACTGTTTTTATTTATCTGTTTTGTTTTGCTGTGATGCAATTTCAAAAATCAACTGGAATTCCATAAAAGTAGTTAGGCTATATTTTGTTAACTGGGATGCATTTGTGATTCTATTGTTTTTTCTATCCTATTTTCTATTAACTAACACAACAAGTCCACTGCTTTTATAAACTAAACTTTTATTTTGATCATCTCTAATGTGTATGTTTGTGTGTGCAATCTGAATTTATGTTATATATGTACTGTATATATACGGTATATATATGTGTGTATTATTGATAACATTTGAGAGGAATATTAAACTATGTTAAAATTAAAACAATGACTGCAAGCGTATTGACTGAACAAAAACGACAATAGTATTATGTAGAGATTATCCTTGGGGATTGATTTCATTCTATGCACGCTTGCACGTATTGTTGCATTTAAATTCTCCAAGATTTATTTGGATGTTTAATATATCTGTGTATTAAAACCATGTTTGCATGCTTTGGTGGTCGTGTGGACGATGAGATTGATTGGTAGTTTTGGTAAAGAGTTAGGAACGATATCTATCGTCCCACTCTACATATATTAATAAGTAGGAAGAGTCAGAGAAGGGGGGGTATACATTTTGAAATGTGAACTTGCATATTGTAACTGTTTTGTATCGTATTCATATTTACCGCTTGAAATAGCTAAGATGCTTCAAGTTTTTTACTTTATCAACAAAGTTTAACAGAATAATATTGTATTATCACCTGACTTATGTCGCTGCTCAAATTTTGATCTTTGTATGACGTCGGCAAATGATTTAAATTAACGTGGTAAGATTTTAGTACACCACAGACTATTCTGAACTGAAGAAAATAATGTGAAAAGTGAAGATGCTTTTAAAAGCACACCAAGTAGGTAAGATATAACTGCTTGAACTACACTGAATTTATATTTGCCTCTTAGGTACCTCTCATTAAGGACAAATAGGGTAAGGCAGTGGGTGTTGAAAGGAAGTGTGTGTGGCTTTGAATGTATCAATCCACATTTGCCTGCTATGCCAGGGGAAACCGCTTGAGGAACCTCAGTCAGGATTTGAGGTCGCTGGGGTCGTTTCAAGAACCTTCTGATTGCTAAGACAATGTATTACCAACTGAGCTATGACTACTTGGTGAAATCATTGCTATTTTATTAAAATGTTCTAAAAGTGTTATAACTGAAAAACTTTAGATCGGAGTAAAACAGTGAACTAGGTCAGCGACGGTACTTTTACTAAAAATACGCCACTGGGTAAATGAAGGCACAATTTCAGTAACAGTAACTTCTCTACCGTAAAAGATAGGTCAAATCTGCGAATTAGAATGCTTTTCTGGGGAGATGCTCGTGTTGTTTGATATGTCACAAGACCCACTTGCCATTTGACAAAAGTGGCCTGCATCCAATATGGCGGATGGCGGTCACGTTAATCCGGGGCACCAAAATGTAGCCCCTGGCCACAATTCTATATTTGGTATTAGGTTAAACAATTTGAAGAGATCAAGGTCGTACATTTGGTAATTCAGGAACTGAGGGAGAAATTGAAATAATATGTGCAATGAAAGAAGTTAGTACACTGTAAAAAAATTGTTTCTTAAAATGAAGATAAAAGTTATCTGTTCACGGAGAAACAATTTTCTTAGAATTGAGATATCAAGCATTCTCATTTAATTTAAAATGAGAGCATGCTGGTTTGATAAAAAAAAGATAAGTAATCTTATTTCCAAACTCACATGTCCTTATTTTCAATTAAGTGAGAATGCTGATATCTCATTTCTAAGAAAATTGTTTCTCCGTGAACAGATTCTCAATTTTAAGAAACAGATTTTTACCATGTAAAAGTATGATTTAAATGTCTTCTTTCTTGAAAAATAAAATTTTATTTGTGTCACGACAAATGTTTTGGTCATAGGTGTTGCGACTGCTTTTGTTTAAACATAAGAAAACCAAACTAGAGAGTAATACGGCACCGTCTGTACTGGATGAAAAATCAGTATTTCCCGGGGGAAATAGCAGCAGTGTGGAGAGGAAAGGCGAGAGGCTATGCTATATGGTTTCTAGCTCTGATGCCAGGTGTGTGTGACGTTGCTTGCAAGAGCCCGTATGTAGCAGGACAAACATGAGAACCGCAGGTCAGCGCGCTCAGCATGTCGATAGATACCCAGAAGTAGCACACCTACACATATGTTGCACACGCACACACTCACAAAGATTTATGTAAGTTCTTTGGAAAGTTGAATGTTTGCGGTGTGTGCACGTTTGTGTGTGTGTGAGTGAGTGAGAGAGAGGGAAAGAGAGGAGAGGGAGATATGGCTAGGATAGACAGGATCTGAGGATATACTGTCGTAAAATGCATACACCACTAAACGCAACTTTACAAACCGTTGCAATAATTAGGAATTACTCTTTTAACTTGTCTCGTACAAAACTTTAGCATACATGAAACGGAATATTAGCAATGTGACCCGATTTTTCACATCTTTAGATATTCTCAAAATTACATATTCTAATGTCTTATTTAACACCGTTCGATAACGAACAGTTGTTTGTCTTCTCTTTAGATTTTAAAGATAAGGAGGTGAGATGATTGCTTTTTCTTAATTGTGAGGATTCTGTTTTTCTTCCTGGCATATATAATTGTTTTTTCTTTTCCTTCCTGGGGGATCATGGTCATGAGACACAGGGTTTCAGACTCGCATACCTCAGAAAACTTATTATTGAAATCTTACTAATCGTTTACAGTCTCAAGCAAGAATAATAGAACACATATTTTAGGACATAATATGTTTCTCAATTGTGACCAGTTTGTAAAACCAAACTTTTAAACGTTATCAACATAAGTCAGTTAGTCAGCCTCTGACTCTCCCATTTCCTTTCTTGCTCACGCCCTTTCTGTCTTTCTATTATCTTTCTCTCTCTCATTCGCTTTTTTCTCTTTCTTTCTTTCTCCCTTTCTTTCCTTATTTATGACTCACTTTCATTCCCTCTTCCTCTCTCTTTCTCCCTTTCTTTGTCACTCTTTCACTCTTGATTCTTTTGCCCTTTCTTTGTCTCTTTCTCTCACGCTTTCTCACTCTCTTTAATTTCTTTTCTTTCTCATTCTCTTTTTATCCCTCTCTTTCCTTCCTTCTGACTCTCTGTCGCTTTCTTTCTGACTTTCTTTCTCACTCTCTTCCTTTCCCCCTCTCTTTCCTTCCTTTTGACTCTCTCTCTCTTCCTTTCTCACTCTCTTTCTGTCTCTATTTTTCTCCATTTTTCTTTCTCACTTTCTTTGTCTTTCTCAATCTCTTTCTCTCTCTTTTCTTCTTTCTCACTCTCTTTCTTTCTTCTTATCTCACTTTCTCTTTCATTTGAATTTGAATTTTATTCATGGCGTTCAGGCATCTAAGACTCAGGCCGGCATAGGGGAGGAGCAAGGATGCTGGAAGTTATCGACCAGGTCCTAAGTTGAATGTGCCATTCTGGCATTTTCCTGGTGTGACTGGTAAGCCCTGCAGAAAGCTTTCTCTTTCTATCTCACTCTTTCTTTCTCTTTTTCACTCTCTTTCTTTCTCTCTTCCTTTCTTTCTAACTCTTTGTTCATTAATTCTTTCTCACTCTCTTTCTGTTTCTCATCATTGTTTGGTTACTTGCTTCAACAGTCTTTGTAGCCATTCGATACCAAACCGATCTTTCTGCCAAGAGTGAGTGAATTATTATTAATGTTCTAGACAAGCTGGTGAGTTTCTAAGGACGGGACCTATAGTTTTTAATAAAGTGGGCTCCAAACCACTCAGTTCAACGGCTTCCAGCGGGAATTGAGGTAGTGGCCACACACACAGAAAGCGAGCACGCTAACCATCAGCACCCCGAGGTCTCATTCTATCTCTCGAGGAAAAAAAACCTATGAAATAGCAACATCAAGTGCGTTTGGTATTCTGAGACAATTATCTTTAACGACATTCCAAACCTAGAATTTGTTTATTCAGAATGGCTGATCACCGTCATCAACATAATCTCTCAGAAGAAACTGATTTTTAAAACTAGCGTCTGAATCTGTATTGGTCTGATTAAAATATATTACGTGTATTTAAAACCTAAAACTTTTGTAAAATTCCGCTATTGAAAATATAGGAATACTAATATATATATATATATATCATCATATTCATCATATGAAGGCCTCCCCCTTTTCTTTCCACATATCTCGGTCTGCTGATATCCTCATCCATGTAGCTCCTGAAAAACGCTTGATTTCATCTACCCATCTTACATTTGGTCGTGGTCTCGGTCGTTTCTTTTCTCTAGGAATCCACTGTAGTACATTTGTCGTCCACCTTCCATCTGTTCGTCTAGCTATGTGACCGGCCCATCTCCACTTCATCTTCTTCGCACTCTTGATTACATCCTCTACCTATGTTTGTGCGCGAATCCATTCATTTCTCTTCCTGTCCCTCCTGGTTATTCCTAGCATGCATCTCTCCATTGCTCTTTATGTGACTCTCAATCTTTGAGTCGTTTGCGCATTCAATGTCCAAGTTTCGCAGCCGTACATCATTACAGGTAAGACACATTGATTATAAACTTTACGCTTCAGACACATTGGAAGTTTGCTTTTGAAAATAAAGTGTAGTCTTCCAAAAGAACTCCACGCCATTTTACACCATTTTATATATTTATTTATCAAGAGTAATCTACGAGGGGTGTTCAACAATTCTTGTTCGTGACATAAAAATAATTGAACAATTCTGCAATGCTTTAGTAGTAACTGTTAGAAATGTCATACTTCTGTCACTGATAGCGATAAGTTGTTTACGTTTTCCAAGTAGCGAGTGAGTCCAAAGATTACTGATTAAAGACTACTGAAGATAAAGATTCATTTGCATTTCACTTTTCTCAATTTTCACATTCACTCGCTACTGAAATCTACCAATAACATTATCACTGTCAGCGACAGAAGTCTGAAATCTTTAACACTTACTACTAAAGCATTACAGAATAATAATATAATAATATTATATTATTATAATATAATATAATAATATAATATAATAATATAATATAATAATAATATTAACAATAATCCTGGTTCAACTCCTGTTATGCCAGGGTCAGTAAATGTTGAACACTTCTCTTATATTGCAATAGCATATTGTTCACAATCTGAAACAGTAAGGCCACATGCGCGTATAATGTTATTCATTAACTTTTCTTCCAAAACGAATAACCAGTATTAGAAAGCAAGCTTGCAACATATTCCATAATAAAGAGAAATAAGTTGTCTATCCTGTAAATCGAGAAGAGGTACCACCAAAATCTTGAAGTCGTTCTTCCCTACTCCCAATAGTTTTATATAGGTCGTGAAAAATTTGGATTTTTAGTTTTCAGTATCGTCGTGGTCACACACATACTCACACAATTTAGACAAACACACACTTCAACAGCACCTACCACATGAACTCTCTTTATATAAGGATTCTGCTATACGATGTGCCATTTATTGTGACTCCAGGCCTATATTTGGAACTTTAAACTATTTTTTTTATATCTCTTTAAGTATCTTCGTCTATATTTCGTTTTCCCTTATCTTCGTCCATACGTTGGTAGAGCAAAGTTAGCGATCCTACCTTTTAATTCAAATACTAGTTAATGCACCGAAATTTACCTAACATGACTGAAAAATATAGGATGGATTCAGTAGGAAAACCTTAGTAAATCACATTTATAATTTTCAGCTTTGGAACAGTGTCGTTGCTAGGTTTGTCTACTCCCCACATCTCACGCTATTATAACCCCAGCTTTTGCTCTCCTCACTCTGATCTGCGCAATCAATCCCAGACACCTCGCCCAGCCCCACGGTTGCAAGGTCTGCTGATCTATATCAAA
>JAGDQP010060314.1:0-12224 GCA_022664845.1 Lepisma saccharinum
ACAGCTCGTTCGACTCTGTGGCACGTTCCTGACTTAACTGCTGATTTGCAGTACATTCTGATTGTTCTCCTTCCACACGATACGAACTTTTTTCCAGTGAATCCTTGCCTACTTATTATTCCACGTTCACACTCAGTGATGCTATAACTTGTGATTCCGGTGTAACGTTGACTTCTTGCTCAACCTCCACATTGTCCGATGGATGATTTTTTTCAAGTGGCTCCTTTTGAACTTCTAGGATTTGATGGTTTTCGATTCTTTCTACTGCAGATTTCCACATTTGAAATAAGGAAAGATCTTCCTTTGGTCCTGGCCAATCCTCAGTGTGAGACACAGATAAAAACTGATTTATTTTTTCTTCCCCTATTATTACATTTAAAACTTTTTGAGTTATTTTTAGTTCAGATGGAGTTAAACTACTTCCAGATGTTGTAGCTAAGTGCTTGTTTTGTGCTTCTAGCCTAACTGCATTTTCATTCCAGGGATATAATCCACAGCGCCTGAACCCATTCTGTAAAGCAACTGAATATTCTGGACCATCTAAAACTTTACTTGACAGAGGAGCAAAATGTTTCCTTTGTAAGATGGTGTCCTCGTTCATGTTCTCCATTCTCCAATTATGCACTTTTTGCTTCCATGTTCCTTTAACGCTGCGAAACACTGCTACGTCAAGAGGTTGGATTATCTGTTTTGCATTTGGACTCAAAGCTACTAGGATAATACCATTCTCTTCACAGAACCTGCTTGTATGCAAAGAGAGATGAGAAGCATGTCCATCGATAAATAGAATCACCGGTAAATTTATATTTTGTGTTAACAGCCATGGATGAAAGACGTTAGCTAAAAACTCAAAAAACAGCGCTCCAGTCATCCATCCTGATTCTGACTTGCCAATTCCCCAATTTTCGGGTACACTATTAACTACTTCTGCGGGAATCCGTTCATACGGAAACACAACTAAGGGAGGAGCAAATGTACCAGCAGCATTGCCAGTTATCAAAGCCGATAAACACTGTTTTTCATAATTACTGACTTGTTGGTAAACCTGCTTGTCACCCTTTCTTGCAAGAACTCTGTTCCCTTTCGGATTTAAAAAGAAAGCAGTTTCGTCGGCATTAAACAATCGAGTAGGTTCTTCTAGAATTCTCTCATGGCCTTCTTCCTTTAAGTAAGTTGACTCGTCTGAAAACCACCTTGAAATTGTTTCTTTGATAACCGAAGCACGCGACACTGTCAAATTTTGCGCGATCCTTCTAGAAATATTTGGATTCCTTCTAATAAACCCTTTAAACCAAGTTTTGCCAGGTCTGTTATTCTTAAAGGGATTCTTTCGTTTCAAATCTTGTATTAACTGTTGGACACTGTTTAGAAGTTCATCAACAGTCACAGGGAACCCAGCTTTGCCTACATCAATAATCCACTTCACTAGAATATTTTCTTCCCCTTTAGTGAGAATAGACGGTGGACCCATTTTCCTTTGAACTGGCGTTTTTCCTTTTACTTTATATAATAGAGTTATTCGTGGAACTCCATTTTTTTGGCTGAAGCTGCAACAGATACACCACCTTGACGAACTTCCTTTATTGCTGCTATCATCTGTTCCTCAGAGTATGACAAGAACCTTCCTTTTACTGGTGGCATCGTCCTGAAAAGAAAAAGTAAAAATGATTTATTTCTGGTTAATAGGAATGGCGAAGAAAAGATTTAGAAAGAAGATAAACCTATTTTGTGAGTCACTGAACAAAGTTTTAAGGAAAAGACTCATTAAGTATGTTATGGAGCATTTCGCCTATGGAGCAGAAACATGGACTTTGAAAAAATAGACGAAGCTTCGAAATATGGGCGTGGAGGAGAATAAAGCAAGCCGGGTAGAGAAAACTAATCAGGAGGAGTTGCAAAAGCAGGAGAAACGAGAGCAAAATTGGAGACAATCAGAAATTGGAAAAGAAACTCTTTGGGACAGTATTGGTTTAGAGAAGGGATTGTTATTTTGAAAGATGTGATACGGTGTATTATAGCAGAAAAAAGAACTTTAATGGAGGTTGCAACAGATAAACAGCATTAGAAAGGGAGGCTAATATGTTGAGACAAGGAGAGTAGCGGGAGATCGATACAAATGAAAGCTGAATAGCTAACGAAAAATTACCTACCGTTAATGGCAGAACACTTTTGATGATAATTTGCATGCTATTAATTTAACAGAATATTTCATTAAAGATTGTTTATGTGATCCTCGTTGAAAAAGTCTGCATTTGTCCAATTTTTTGGCCCAAGTCTAACCTCAACTCACAATTGCCACAACCCAAACTCTTTCCCTATAGCGTTTGATTGTTATTGAAAATCATTCGTCAGTTCATGTAAATTTGTCTTATGGCGTATATTTTGTAATACCTCTACATAAAAGAAAGTATTAACTTGCATGAATTTTATTCTGATAATTTACAAGAAACGATTCATTAAAAACCTGAAAGGATTTTTTCAGCCAACGAAGAGTGATTCAGTACTTGACATGCACTGGTGTCAGTGTTTGACACCCATGTCAACTACTAGTTCCATACAGTTGTTTTAATTTATAAAGCAACTTATAACATTTCCCATTATAACAAGATGTTTGAAGATGCAAAGGTCAATTTTTTAACAAGAACAGTTGGAACTAGTACTTGACACGGGGTGTCAAGTTCTGAAACTCACCTTAAATTGAGTTTTAGTAAATGACACCTCTCAAACAATAATCAATTTTCTGCCCAAGCTTGTCGCTCTGATTTTGTTACGTAGCTGTACTCTTCTAAGATGGCAAATAAAGTACTTGTAGCAATGCAATACAAAATTTTGTAAGTTATTTATAAATAAAGAGTACTTACCTTCTTAACGAAATTCGCTACAAAACCTTATCAAAAAGCTAATCCTGACACTGGTTTCAAGAAATACAATGTCACTCTTTCCCATAACGCATGTTTTTTGCAGTGGTGCCAGGTAATAATCAGTGAAAGTCCGGTGTACACCTTGTTTCTACTTTCGTGTCCGTATGTCATCGAGTAACCTTATTATTTGAACTTTTCTTGCCAAGTGTCAACTACTGGATTCCTGTCAACTACTAGTGCCTTTACCTTATAGGGGGGATGCTCCCATGTCACTTCGGAATGACTATATATTCCGATAGCTTTTAAATTAATTGTCTCCATGTCTCCTAAATCCGCCTATGGTGATTGTTATACTACTTCTTATATTATTGATAATTATTCCGAATATATAGAGTATTATGATCAAGGAAAATATTTTGTTCATGAAACTACATTTTTGTTGTACCCGGTCTTTCTCGTCATTGTCACAGTAGTGCAGAAAATAATATTAATTTCTATCTCTTTATTATTGGAAAATAAATTAAATCGCTTTATTATTGCGTAATGAAATGCCACCGGATATTTGCTATATTGTATTTGTATTTATTTTATCATATAAATGATGATGTGGATGTCAAATTACAAATAGGTTACAAAAATAAAAATATAAAGAATAAACTATACTCACCTATATATACAGTAGCGGATATTGTGAACTCAGAATCCAGAGCAGAGAGGCAGAAAGCATAGAGGTAAGTCCTAGAAATTTTGGTTAAGAATGTATGAATCGTTAGGACGTTGTAAGATCCTTGAAATACATTACATTCGCTAAATTATTTACTAATCTTGGCGATAACCACAACATATCTGTTAAGTAGTGAATATTCGTGATAATATTGCAATTTCTCCCGGTTTTTTTAGCATTTTTTTTGCTTGGCCTGTATATCACTAGTGTCTTCTTGTAAAACTTAGTGGCTATGTAACTGAAAGTACACAACAGAGAAGGTCGTATATCCATCCACTTCATTCATATCATCCCATGATTTTCCTACAAATGCAATGAAAAATCCTTAGAAAACAATGGGAATCGCGTTATTCCACCTGGATAGTATTCTATAAATGACAAGTGTATTTGTTGTTCTTTCACAGTTTTCATCCCTGAATGAAACTGGACAAATTTCCTGGCAGAAAGACTGTATGAGGATATTTTGAGGGGGGGGTAGTGGGAAAACATAGTGAAAGCCATTGAATTAAGCCATTGCAAAAAAAGCTCAATCAATTTTTCTGCCAGGAATCTGTTGAGTTTCACCGCGGCATCAAACCATATTTAAAGCAACACTAGTTGTTCCTTGTTTATTATATAATACATTGCAGTATGAATAACGTGCATTTTCATTGTCTTTTGAGCTAAATGAAAAATGTTTTCTGCGATGATTCTGAGTTGTAGGATATACAGTTGGGTTTTCCGTTGGATACTTTCAGTCACACGAGCCAGAGTCATACTTTCTCTGATTTTAGCCAGAGAAACTATTAAATGAATGTAATATAAAATTCCATCGCGTACTATGAGAAGCAACCAGCACCTTTTGCGCATAAAACTTGGGCTCTGTGCCCTTCATGTGCAAATTTTAAGTTCCACGTTAGACCATCTTATAGTTGGCTACAGGATCATATTACATAGCATTTTGAGTCAATTCCAGTGATTTGTGGCACAAATTGCTGAACTGCAGCATAACATATATTCCTTTTATTTTCAATGTTTATTTTAATTTTTGAATAGTTCTTTCAAAATTCGCATTACTACTAATTGAAGTTAGGAATTCATTTGCATAATTAAATTTCAATATCACATGGAGGAAGGATTATAGGAATCATATTTATAACGATACAGCAACGTTTTGTGGATTCCATTTATTTTATTTTTGTTATTAAGTCATTATTCTTCTTGAGAAGAAACCATTCAGATGCTATAATTTTCATTGTAATCACACTAACGAAAAGAACGAACGAACACCGAAAATGCTAGAAATGGTTTTATGGTGTTTTCTTGTAGCATGTTCCCCATAAAAATATAGGAAAAGTTAGCCAAATATGGATAATACGACGTTTGATTTCTTGGACGATTTTTTTTCTTACACTCTTATTATTTCACGACTAGTATTGTTTTTAAATCTCCCTTCTTTACTTCTCTAACTCATTTCAGTTTCGTAATGCAGTGGAGTTGCAGTAGATCGATTAGGTTGTTTAGTATCATTTAGTTTCTAACCCTATGAAATTGAGCGTCATGTTGGAAAGGCGCTTAGTGTACATACACACACCTTCGTTCATTGTCTCTTGAAACTCATTTCAGCCCCTGTTTTAAAGTTCTCAAGTAGGAGTGATGTAAAATATCCGGGGTTGGAAAGTCGAACATTTGAAGTGATCTTCTTAGACTGGCGCTGAAGTTGCCCATTTCCATTACATATTCTTTGTTTTCGAAACGAGCGCCCGACTTGTGTATAAAACTGCGCTTTGGAAGTACATCCAGAGTTCATATGTAGGTACCCTTTCACAACTTCTAGGATTTTATTGGTTAGGCACCATAAGATCCCTGTAAACTGCTGGAGACATAACAAGAGGTTGACAAAATACCAAAAGGACATCTGGACAATGTTTTTTCCTGTTTCATCGGCCGACAATTGCTACTAGTTTTCGTACGGCATTACAAACTAACGATTGACACTGATTTCGTTGTTAATGCGTCTAGATAAGGTTAGAAAATCGTGAATTAATTTTAACGTGACAGCCCACTCAGTGTTGTTTTAGTGCCTACACTAAACAAGCCTTACAAGGGAACCTTACGAACCATGTTCCGGGGATTTTCGCCGGACTTGTTCCAAAAGAGAGGGGACAGGGTAGGAAGTCAGAATGGGAGATTATTTTTCCAAGCAGGAGTGTGAGGGGCAGGAGAACGGGTTAAGGGTGAACTAGTTCTTCGGTCGAGTAAAACTGTACCCGTTTTATTTTGCCAGTTTCTCATAAACGAAAGCAGAGAATGAATGTAACTTACCATGCTGTTCTGCCTTAGAAGAGACTAGTGTGAAGCACCGTCAGTGTTGCCAGCTGTAGACATTCGAAGTGTTGCCAGCGAATAGTAAAAGCCCGAAAATGTTGGTGAAGGCAGGGAATATAACGATGAAGTCAACGTCATTTACTGACAAAGTATAGTTTATCTAGTGCTGTGTACTACTTCGCCAATAATATTTTGATTGCAGTGGTAATAAGCGAAATCACCAGGAATTCTCAAATAGTCATCAGGAAATTCGAGTTAAGTGCAATTTATATGCAGACTGTCCATGAGTAGATGATTCAGACAAAACGTGTTGTTACAATGAACACATGTCATGAATGAAAAAGCACTGCACTGATCTGATGAACAAACTTCAGAGCCAACAGTGTCACAGTAGCACTGCATCGGCGTCCTGAATGGTTCCGGTTCTTCGTCCAGATATCCTGACTTGCACCTTGCATACTTGATCGTGTTTCGAAACATTGGGGAGGAAAAACTGATGAGTGAAAGATTGGAGACGAATGAAGTTGTCCCGATGCCAGATGTTGAACTCTTAGGTCGCGATAACGTCATCATTCACGAATTTAACAAATGCTTTATACGGGCGGAAGAAATAGACATCCAATGGTTGAACTAGTGCTGTGCATCCTGGTGGAATCAAATACTATTCAAATTCACTAATGCTTTCTGGAATTGTTGATTTGATTAACACTTCATTCGTATTGGCTGACCACGAATCAAGAAGTTGAAGCATGGGTTCTTCGTATAAAGTAGACACACTTGGCCAGAATACATTGGTCAGCATTATCTTCTGATCTTATTTTTTCATGTTAGCAGGGCCAGAAGCATCAGACATAATGTTTGATGAATCAGCTGGTTTGCTTTGAAAAACAATCCGTCTGGATTCTGCACTAAGCATGTACATCGGCGAATGTAGATCTGCGTCCATTGAGATTACAGACATTATCATGTATGTGTGCGTCGTTGCCGATGTATATCCTACAGTTGCATATACTCGTTTAATGCCCATTGGTCGAAGTGTTCGTCGTGAATGCATTTCTTTCTCGAAACGACTTTGATCTGTGTTCAGGATCTGTTTGGGAACCAAATGTCATTCGATGAACAAGAATTTCATTTTTCTGACGAATTCATCTGATTTCCGCTGTATAACCTCCTCTTTTGAGGCACAGGTCTTTGACACTTTATGAGTAATTAATCGCGAGACGATCCTGTTCCTTTTCTTAAACTTGTAAATCCATGAATGTAAAGCCTTGAAATTCAGTTTATCATATGGATCAACCTGGCGTTTGATTTGCAATGCCCAATGTCTGATTGATCTGTCGTTAATTTGACATTGCGTGCAAATATTTATTTGAAGTGCTCAAACACTTTTGTGTTTATAGTACTCATCTTCACGCGCGACGTCATCTATTCTCGCGATCGTTCATAGTTCCGCAGCACGCCAGTCGATTTGATCTTTGAATACTTGGATCCAACAGATGCCAGAGATCTTCTCTTTCCTCCAACTGTGCTTGTCCAGTACTGGACTGCTCGTTCTTTGTATTCTTCTGACAGTTCGCTGACTCCATTCTTCTTTCTTTCCGGTGACGGAACATACGATGAGCTAATGCCTTGAGATGACGGTGTTTCTTCTTCATCCGACATTTCCGGCACATGTTGCGTTGACATGGCTTGCGGTGTCATGTTGATATCCTCATCACCATATTCACGATCTGTTGAGTCAACATCCAGGTCTGAAGCGTCCTCATATGTCAGAGATTCATACCGCTCAACGATCACTCGTTCATCGGTACATATCTGGTCGAACATTTCCCGATCTGCAATGGATGGTGCGTCATCAGATGTGCCAAATTTCTCAACAATCAGGCTAATTTCAACTTTCGGATTCATCCTGAAACGACAAAAAAAAACATTAGAATGCCTATCAAAATAAACAACAGGTTTATCAGCACTCCACAAGAATTGTAATATTTCATCCCATAAATATTTTTTAAAGACATAGAATAGGAAAGGTGAAAGCAAGAAAGTAGGAAAGATCTTCGTTTTAGCATACGTGTCCACTGTAAACGAAAGAGAGAACGGAGGAGAGCGAGTGCCTATATCAATGGACTCAACAGCATTTGATAACCAATTATGATATATTTTCAACTAATATCTTGATTTCATTTGCAATTCGCATCATTGCTGTTTTGTGTTATTTTGCTTTCTTTTTGTGCTTACTACAATAGTATTGGCGAAGTAGTACACATCACTAGAATAAACTACACTTTGTCAGTAAATGACGTTGACTTCATCGTTTTAGTCCCTGCCTTCACCGATATTTTCGGGCTTTTAATATTCTGGCAACACTGCGAATGTCCACAGCTGGCAACACTGACGGTGCTTCACACTAGTTGCTTCTAATATTTCATGGTAAGTTACACTTCATTCTTTGTTTTCTTTTATGAGAAACTGGCAAAGAAAACTGGTACTATTTTACTGGACCGAAGAACCAGTTCACCCTTAACCCGTTCTCCTGCCTGTCACACTGCTGCTCCGGAAAACTTAATCTCACATTCTGACTTCCTAGCCTGTTCCCTCTCTTTTGGAACCAGACCATCGAAAATTCCCGGAACATGGTTCGTAAGGTTCCCTTGTTAGCGCCGGGCGTTGGTCCACTAAGAAGTACTAACAATGCACTAAAATTGGCATTTTTTTCCATTTGTGTTTAAAATGGGTACAATATTCACGTTCTCCTCCATTTTTTTTTGCTTCTTTCGCCTGCACTAACGGAACACTAATGTTAGGAGTTGGTGCTCTTAGAAGCAACAAAAATCGGCAGTAAATTGATCTCTAGTTCGTCATGTGGGGTCAATTTCACGAACGTGCTGAAGGAAAGGTCTGTGTAAGCTGTCCGTGCATATATTTTCATACGAGAATAACTCGTATGTGTTTCAAATAATATTCGGTGCGGCGTTTTTTTGCAGTAGGTTGTTTGTGGAAACAAAAATATGACAACCGAAATCCATTCACTTCTCCACAGTATGTGCATCTCGAAATCTTCCTCTCAACATTCGATATTTATGGCTAATGCTTTTCTAGCGTGTGCTGGAATTTATTTTGTTTCTGTGGTGTTTAGTCTTGTTAAGTCATCATCAATTCAAAAAATATTCGTGAATTCCAATTTTCCTTGTGTTATTCCTATCCTTTGTATATTTTTTTCGCTGATCTACAGAAAATTTCTTTTGAGCGAAGTATTGTTGTTCGATTTGGGCGATAATAATACGATCGTGTCTGAGTAGGATATCCAAACGTGACACATTTGGAAGTAATTGCAGTTATTATATATGTTTTGATCAATTTTTAATTCAAATGTAGTATATATATGGCGTGGCAAATATAATTGCGTTCCGCATTATAATAATCATTAGTTGTAAAAAAAACAGTTTAATGTTATTTCGTAATTACTTTATTCTTTTTGTAAAACAATTATGCCAATAGTAACTAGCAACTAATAACTGTTTTCATTCTAGGAATTTTCATCATTTCTAACGATAAAATGTGATGACATAGTTGTGAAGTAAGATCAAAACGATGAGTTTTCGGATGAACTTCACGTATACAGAAGGTAACGGAAGATGAGAACAATAGAAACAGCTACACCAACAGGGAAGACGCCAGATCTAAATTTCCTTCAGTGATTTCTACAGATGTGAACGGAAAAGAAACTTTATAACATATGTGTTAGGAAGTACTCAGAATCAGAACGTTTCGAATTTAAAGATTATCATTTGGATTATTCTAATATTGAAGCTTCACGTTATGCAAGTACAATTGGAAATAAATATATTCTTTTGAAATCTAGGGGGTGAGATCATGTCGCTTCGTTTAAGCAGTTTTAAAGAAGATAAAAGATCTAATGATGTGACCTTGAACCTGATTCCCAAATTAAAGGTCGAATCTGAATCTAAACTTAAGACTGATATGTTATGGGACGTAACATCGATGTTATATGCAGAAGAAAATACTTCTACTAAGGAAACGAAACTTCTGGCGGATGTAAAAGTATCGATATCCACCGATATCCGTCGTGGTCGCAATTATCCGGATATTGCAAACCAAAATTGCTCAACAATTTCTGCTTCAAATGAATTGAATCCAGTCGTGGTATTGAAGCGTCTTTGTCTCCCTGGGACTGGTTCCATTCACACAAAGCAGGATTCAACGAACACAAGGAGCGAACGAGATGGTCAGCATCTACAAGCAATCAGGTATAATTATTAATTTCCTTTTCGCGATGGATTTTAACCATATATTGATAGTAACTTAGCCTTCAGTTCGGGGTTAGTGATTTTGTTTCATTATCGTCTTCATTGTTTTTTTTATATCTGAATATTCGGTTCTTTTAAACATCATATAGAAACTTGGTTTGCGGGTTTTGGTGAGCAGCAAAGTGATGTCTTTCAATGTAATTTATGCGGATTTTTTCCAGTGCAGAGATACATCACTCATGTACACAGGACTAAAGACGAAAACTACGAAGGATGTTATATCACAAAAGCTAAATCTGCAATTCCTTTTGCAGAGCCAGAGTCGCTTAAAACCTATAAGATATTCATTTCAATTCTGTAATCGCTCGAAACCAAGACGTTTTATTTAGTGAGATAATAGCTGGGTGTTTTTGCGTACTCACTTACAACCTTTCGAGCTGAATACAATCCCACTTGGGGATGTAATTTTGTCTACGTATTGTTACATTTTGAGAATGTAAACAAAACGTTTAAACATTTTGCATTTCCCCTCAGAATTTGCAAAGATAGAATTTAGTAACAGCCTCATTCTGAATTTAAAAAGCACCCAGTACAATTAAGGTAATACGGCATTGATTTATTTTGTGATGACAAAGTCTTGTCTTGCTCAAAGTATTTGTTAAATCTTGTCCTTTCAGATTTATGAAGGCGGTATTATATTTAATATTTAAGTTTCTATATTTGTATTTACGGATGGCTTCGAGATTCCTCAGTCCTGTTTTCATCTTGAAGTTTTAGGAGAGTCTTGGTCTCTTCTCGACCTGAAAATTCAGGTGCTGGCCTTTGACGCGATTGTAAAACCTAGTCTCGCTTCGGTTTCGACTGTATATCTAAGTTTCGATTTAAATTTAGTCTCGGTTTCATTTCGAGAATCTGGATAGGCTTTTATGACTGGCCGTCATTTGACTAATTTGTAATGGGTACGCAGGCTTTCCTATCTCAGAACAAGAATAAAAATAATAATATGTTAATATAGTCTGCTTCGTTGTTATTTTTGGCTAATTAGGAATAATATTCTAAACTAGATGAATACGATTTAAACCAATAAAAACCGGCCCATGTTATATAAAAATTGCGAAATTGGTGTACACAACATTAAAGTGTTATTTCTACATTTATATTTTACATTGACTGAATGATTGCTATTTTTTAATAAAAAAGAACTATTTCGTTTTTAGTTGAAATTTCCGCGATATTTTAAATGCACATCTATGTACATTATGTGACAAAAATTAACTCATTATCAACCTTTGTGCAAGGACATCATCAGTCAAATGAAAATTAGAGTACCATTTACCGTACTGTATATTAATTATTTTATATAAAATTCTGTTCAAAGGCTGAACAAAAGAACAAATTCACAGCTGTGCCATACAATAAAGCAAAGGAAAAGAGTAAAATGTGTTCTCTCTGGGGTTGCTTTAATAACAGCATATTGCGAATCTTATAATTTCAAATAAGCACATTAATATTTGCAATAGACCGTGTAATCTGATTAAAATATGATTGCAACAATACTAGCAAAGCAGAAATTAATAATAAAAAAAATACTCTCTCTAAGACGAACTATGTACAGTTTTATAAGCCTCGTAAGTCGGTCTGTCGACAACTTTCGAATGAGGAGCGACTAGTGCTTTGAAGCTGTTTCAGGTATCGTTCGAAATATTTCGGTGAAATTTCACAGACATATATATTACCCATACTCAGCACTTGGCGCTGAAGTGTTGTAGTACCCTGTGTGTACAGCCCATAAACTTGGCTCCACATTGATTTTCATAGAAACAATATTTTTGTTTATCAAATGTGCATGTCTGTTTACGTGATAGTTTGTGTAACATTCTCTTTTATTCAAGATTTATTCTTTAACAACAAGTGCTAGGAACATTCACATTACCGCTATGTTTGCCTCTTGAAAACTTCCCTTTCAGAGATTACCAGGGCTGCGAAAATTGTTGAGATGTCGTTGGAAATCGAACCAGTATAGGTTATCCATATTCGATATCTGGGTCCTGAGATAACGAGGGA
>JAGDQP010060315.1:0-12224 GCA_022664845.1 Lepisma saccharinum
TGGGTAGAAAGAGTAGTAATCATTTCCCTGCATTTCCCTTCCATGTTCACCTTTTGCACATATCGGCTCGCACACTTTAAACTGGGACTGCCATACCTGAACATTTATGTGGACATGTCTGTTCATTGATATTCAAAATAACTGTCCGCGTACATTTCTTTTCGGAATCCTCTAAGTTGTCCTTATTTTTCGTATCCAAGAATAATTACGTACTAAGAAACTATAAAGCATTGAAACCGAGGCATCGACGTGATATATTTTTCATTATGCGCGATGCAAACGTCAAAGATCAGTATTAACACACACCTATCTTTATAAACTTCTTGTATAATATTATGATGGCAACTATATTCACTATCTGAATGCAGATTATTACAAATTCATAGAATGTCGAATATTAATTTTGTATTTAGCTATAGCTTTTTTAATAGAAATAATTTATTATTATATCAAGGCGTCGTTCCTATTTAGGAGAATTGTTTCTTTACCAAAAATAACTAAATGCATAGTGCGCATTATCATGCCCTTGGAAAAATTATTTGTCATAAATGAAGGCACATCTAATAAGAGTGAAGGCACTACTAAAATACAGAAAGATAATACGAAAGCTTATCGTTGAGAGTTCAACAATAATATAAAGATGTTAAATTTGCAACCCGTTTGCCGGAATAGGAAATTATGCAGCATTTTTGTTTATCTTTGTTGTTGAGAACAATGAGATGTTAGCTACGAAAAGGAAAAGCTTAGTACGTCGTGCTAAAATGAACGTTTGTGTCATCTATGGGAAATTTATTGTAGTCGTACAGCAGCATTACCTTTTGTCAAAGTCCTTAGAGATTATGCATATTATATTTTTCTATGAGATTTTCTCTGTATAATTGCTGTAGTTCTTAAAACTAATGCATGTTTTACGTATTTCCGAGTTTTACAGTCTTTTGTTTGATGTATGGTTCTGAAGCTTGGCTGCTTTTCTTAACATATCCAATCAAGTCCATTGGTTACCATTGATCTACTCTTCTTTGGCCTCGGAGTTATACTTTAGTAATCGACTGAAAAGAAATTTCATCGCCGATTTCGGACTGTTGTGGACATTTCTTAGTCATCAAAGATACTGGTAAGAACACAAGAGAAGACGCTTCATCAGAAATTGCCCTGTTGGTGGTATTTGCACGAAGAACGTCTGTCATTCTTTTAACTTAGAGATCAACTTTAAATTTTGTTGAAAGATGGAAAGAGAGAAGAAACTAGATTTAACAATTTCTTTGGCATCATACTTTGAATAAAACTGTGCTTATACCTTAACATTAGTGCGTGCAAATATATCCCTAAGAAGAAGTCGATCGTGTTTTATTTATTATTTTCTGAAAATATAATTCTACTTAAGTAGAAAATCAGGTTTTTATTGCTCTTCCTGGATACTTTCTTAAACAGAAGTGGCAAAGTCTGATTTCTTTGCTAGTTCGCTAGCTCAGTTTGACATTGTTCTAACTGACACAACTAATAAAAGTATACATCTTAAGATGCTGACATTAGAAGTGTGCAATGTTGCTCTTCCGGTGAAATAACATTGGATTACCATCTAATAATTTTGAATGTCAGAAGCAATGGTAATTAAGTTACACTTGAAATTAAAAACAATTAAGTTTATATTTTATACATGACGCGGGGCAGATGTGACACAACAAACTCATACTTTGCACAAACACAAATAGATCTTTAATACACTTTGTAAAAAATTGTTTCAAATATTTCCTCTAATAAATATGATAAAATTGATTTTTTGAAAATTTCTAATGCCCTAAATTGGAAAGTTTAGATCGCAAAGGGTATATTTCTAATGGAAATGGCATTAGAGATATGTTTCTTATCTCAAATAACAAAAACAACATATTGCGTGCGTCATGCAACGTTGTTTTACAGAAAGAATAGCTTTTTCACAAACGTTTTGATGTTGACACACCAAGTGTTTCTTAAATATATTTTTGTGCGGATATAAATTTGTACTTGAACATACAGCAATTGTTGACCACACAAGTGAAAACGTCAAAGAAAATGTATCATAAAATGAATAGTCCGGAAACGGTCCATTTTCGAAAACAATGACCATAAAATATAAAAGCTTCAATATAAATCTCAATACCCAAACAATAGTCACAGTTTGGGGCTGAATGTCTATACCAGTAAGCGTAAAGCATACGATTTCCCAGCAGGCTAAAAAAACGATAATAGTGCAAATCAAATTTTAATAGCAACATAACTAATACAAACGTTCGCAAAGGTATTGGTATAGTTGGTAATTCTAAAAAAATACTCCAAATGTAATCTTGCTACCTAACTGAACTGTTTATTTTCAGGAAAGATATAATAAAGGCAATGCACGAGAGGCTCACAAAATAAGCTCACAGGCTCATGACCTTCACCGTTAGCATAACTCTAATAATAACAATGAATGCAAAAATTAACTAGATTATAGTCTTAAATCTTCTATACACGAAATTGCTATATCCATGTACCTGTATAATTGTTTAACATAATCTTAACCATAGTATATTAACTGTTTACTACCAAAAGTTTCTTTTCATACCTTTGAACTTTTTATCTAAAATCTCTGGTGTATAATTTATGGTAAACATCGCTAAATACTGAATATACTGTATAATCCGAATCCAAAGCACTCCGTGTCAAAAACAAAGCCAAGTTTTCAAGCAGTACAAAAAAGAGAGATGTTCCAGCATATGGAAGTTTTGAAATATAAAATTGGCCAAGTTCTTTCCCAAGTAGTTCTCATATCGATTTAGCTAAGTTTTATGGAACAAATGGCATTTTCTTATACTGCTTACATGACTGGGATTGTTTCAAGAGATTGACTAACCCTCTGATAATTCTATTGGTACGTATTTAAACACTGTACTGTTCGATTATATTGCAGACCAGTTGGCCAAGTTCTTGAAAGAATCTGTCATGTAAACAGTATAAGAAAATTTCAGTTTTTCCGTAAAACTTAGCTAAATCGATATGAGAACTACTTGGGAAGGAACTTGGCCAATTTTATATATCAAAACTTCCATATGCTGAAACATCTCTTTTTTATATTGTTTGGGAACTTGGCTTTGTTTTTGACACGGAGTATTTTGGATTCGGATATTTTAAGGGGTACTTTTGGAGGTTGGTGGGGTTTATTGGTATGTTACACCAGATTTTGGACTTTCCTGGAGGTTTGCAAGTAAACACCTAAGCATGTGTAAAATTTTGTATTTCTATCTAGTCGGGAACACGTCAGAACATGTATATTGATTTTACAATGTGAGGGACTGTTGTGCTTCCCCTAAGGGTCACACCCAAGATTTTAAACTTTTCTGGAGCTTTACATGTTACCCCCTAAGCATGTGTAAAATGTTGTATTTCTAGCTAGTGGGGAACATGTCAAATCATATGTATTGATTTTACAATTTGAGGGGCTATTGTTCCCGCTCCCTAGGGATCGCACCACAGATTTTGGACTTTTCTGAAGCTTTACGTGTTACCCTCTAAACATTTGTAAAATGTTGTATTTCTAGCTAGTCGGGAATATGTCAAAACATGTATATTCATGTTATAATTTGAGGGGCTATTGTGCCCCCCTAGGAGTCGCACCCCAGATTTTGGACTTTTCTGGAGCTTTAAATGTTACCCTCTAAGCGTTTGTAAAGATTTGTGTTTCTAGCTAGTCGGAAATATGTCAAACATTTATGTCAGTGAGTGAGTGAGTGAGTCAGTCAGTGGTTATTACACGAAAAAGCATACTTTGGGGGCTTATAACTCAGCACCTCATGACTTGAGGTTTGGTAGTGTTATTCAAGATCTTATTACTAGCAAACGTTGGTAATTTGGTGTTGCCAGGGTAATTAGTAAGTAAGCAGTGATATCTTGAAAATGGTAATTTAGCTCTTGTTCTGTCTTTTTGAGTGTTTCGTGTAAGGCTACTTGGCACAGCACGTCGGGTCTGCTTGGAACTTGGCTGCGTGCGCTGCCGCGCACGCTGGTGGTGGCATATTTAAAACCACCAATGTTCCTTTTCTCCCACATTCAACATACCTACAAATACATTGTATTCTTATTAAATGTTATTCCACTCAGCTACCGTGTGTTATTATTTCCCCAGAAGAACGTTTTCTTTATTCCTGAAACTAAATATAGGACTTTGCATGATTACGTTCCACTGATGTTCGTTGAGTTAGTGGGATTTATTGTTCCCATTTACACCTTGTTCCTCTTTACCCCAATATCCCTTAAATCGAATTGTCCGATTTTTAGAAAATTTGGAGTTGGCAACCCTATCTTTAACCCTTGAAGCCAGTTTGCCATACCATGTAGGCGAGAGAAACCAGATGCTTGTGGTTTGCCGTACGGTGTACGCAAGATGTAATATTTTCGTAACGTTGCGTTCTCTGCCATCTATCGGCAATATATCATAATTGAACATATTCAGTTACTAAAGGTAGTTTGTCTTTACTGCCATCTTTTGTTAGTTTCGTCAACTTCATGAAAAGATATACTTTATTTTGAGCTTGGTATGCAAACGTTGCATGTTTTGATATTTAAAATCAACGCTACAGGCAAAGACTGAAGGGAATTTTAATTGCGGTTTGAAGGCTTAAATAGGATTGGGAAAATCTAGTTGCTAATTCGCGGCATCAGTTTGACAAAGTTCTAATTGACAATAAAATTATATATTAGCTGCTAACATGAGAAGCATTATAAAAGCTGTGAAATAATATCAGTACAAGGACTCCTTCGGGATAAAGTGAAGAGTGACGCAAGAATTCTACTCACAAGAAAAATGATATCCATTTTGCGAATGACTTCCTTTGTATCACTATGGTGGAAGTGTTTCCTTTGTAATAAAATTAAGAGACTTGGTATCCTCCCTTCCGCCATAGTGACACAAAGAAAGTCACTCGCCAAAAGGGTATTACTTCAATATGAGTAGAATTCTTGCGTCACTCTTGTCTTTACCCCGAAGAGGTTCTTGTACTGACATCACTTATTTTGTAAGGCTGGATATTAAAAAAAAGTGCAGTCTTCATACAAACACTCGATTTTGGACCATGGTAGACTCCGTATCTCGAAAACGATAACTCCTATAAAAAAATAAGCATCAATTTGCCTCTACGAGGCTTGCAATTGACACACAAACTCCCCTGGTAACAACCATTTTTTTCTAAAGAAAAAAGACAGACAGAATGTCAGAGGTCCTCTTCTATCATTTGTGAAAATTCTGTGGTTGGGCTAAAAAGAAGTTATAACTTTTGAACCCCTTCACCGATTTTCACGTGTGATACACCGTTTGAAAGGTATTGAAGTGTGGATTACGATTCCATAGGTTTTAGCCATCTATGTGATCTGGGGTCAGTGCTATCGCCACAAATATGAAATTCTGACTTCTCTTTCGAACCGCCTAGGGGGTGTCAGGGAGGTCCTACCGATTCATTCTTTTCCTGTCCTAGTATGGCAAAGAGCTTTCAAATGCAAGTTCAAGCATCAAAATTGGGTTTATAATTCGCTATATACGAAATAAGCTGTATATATGTGAGTGCCGCTCACAGATTCTTTTCTTAGCGTCACTCGAAGAACTACCGCTCTTGGTGATTGAGAATTGCCATGTCATAATTAAAGGGCGTTAGAAGCAAAGGGTTACAAGTGACATTTGACAATAAAATCACTGTCACACTCATATTGGACTTTAATTTGCTTTTCATAAAAATATGAACTTCCTTTTATTTTCTCGTCCAGGTGCTCCTTAGAAATTATGGAAATCTTTATTTTTAACACCAATTTGTCCTATATCTTCTGTACATTACATATCGGGAGGTTGAGGTCGAGGAGCTGGAGTTACTAAATAAATCAATAAACACCTCAATTACTTTGCTCTACGTATAGCCTCAACGCCTCTTTGGCTGCTACAATTAGAGGTCTATGACCAAGTAATTCGCATGGCTGGTCTTTAAAAGGATTCTTATGATCGATGAATTAATTACGGACCTTGAGAGTGTTCTGCAAGAAGTTTATCTGAATTGCTCATGCAGGAGAATAGTTAAACTGTCCGTGCGATGTGAAAATCCGTTTAGAAATCAGAAAGTTTCTGAATTAAAAACAGCTCTCCGATTGACCCAAATATCACCGGAATTCCGACGGATTTCCGAAATCTACCCGAATGTCTGGAACAGATCCTGAATATTCTGGGACATACAAGGGATATTCGTATGACATCCGACGCATAACGTCCAAATCGTATCCAAACCAGTTATCCTTCGGATGTCCTGTTTATTTCCGATAATGTCCAGGAGTTTATTTTTGAATATACGTCTGAAAATGACGCAAAGATGAAAATGAGTCAAGTGCCGACCGAGCGGTCTGCGGCGGTAGGCCATCGGCTCGAAGGTCCCGGGTTCGAGTTCCGACAGGGGCATGGGTATGGATTTTAAAGGCGAATCTTGACGGGCCGAAGTTCAAAGTAACTAGACAAGCCCATATAAAAATAAAGTTTACCAAAATGGGGAAAGAGAGCAAATGGGAAAATAGATCTGGACCGGTTTTATTCGGTTTATTTCTCCGAACACTGATATATGCTTCTTCGAACCTTTCACTTTTTCTTCAACAACACCATCCATGTCTTCAAAAACCACTTATAGAGCTGAAAAATGACTATACCAACAAATACAGACTGAGTGAAAAAGTAGCTGTACAATAAATTTAAATATGAGCAACTGAAGTCAGTGTCCCTGATACCAGATCTCATAGCATAGAGAGGAAAATCGTCACATAAAAGTGTTTTGTGCGAAAAAGAAAAAGGAGAGAACTTGCAGTCCATATTTCGGCTTCTCCTTACCTCAATTTTTAGAACATTGAAATAAAATTTGGAGATTATGTAGATAAAGGGTGGAAGAACAGAATAAAGTGTTTTATGCAAAACTGGTGCTTACTCGGAAGTGCCCTTCTTGCGCCCAACCTTCATTTTTTTTTTCAGTAAGTGAAGTTAAACTAATGAAATCGCGACGACTAAGGTGAGCAGGCTCGTATGGGGTAGAAATGAAGATTTTATTCCATCGTGACTGGTAAACAGGAGGGAAAGAGACCCTTGGAAAGACTGAGACGACGTTTGGAGGACAATATTAGAATGGATCTTCGAAAGTAGGTGTTTGTGATGAAAACTGGCTTGATCTTACTCAGGGTAGAATTCTATGGATAACGTTTGTTACTGTGGTGATGAACTTGCGAGCTTCGTAAGCCATAGAGTAAGTCAAGTTACGTGTTATATGCGTGCAACTAACAGTTTCGGCAATCGTACGTAATACTTTAGTTGCCATACAGCTTATTAAATTTTAGGCATCGACAATTTAAAAAAATGCAGGTTTGTAACGATTATCTAATTTTTTCATATATTGTTGAAGTTATTTGACTTCCCATGACGGTATTCGCCTGGTGGAACTGAAAAAAAATCTTGGAAACAGCGGATGGGTGGATTTATAGGGGACTTGGGGTTCATTACTCCCCCCAGTAATTTCAGAATGACTATAAAAAAACGGAATAGCGTCCACCCTTAAAGTAATTAACCCATGGTGTCTCTTCTAAATCTTGAAATGGCTGGGAGTGCAATGAACCCCATGCCCCCCCCCCTATAAATCAGCCCATTGGTCAGCAGCAACAATCGAATCCTCTGCCTCTCTGGTAGCGATCCGAATTCCACAAAGTTAATTACTGAATATAAGATCTAACACATTCACACTATAGTGGGTGCACAATGTCGTAGCCAAGAAGAGGGTCTAGACGGTAGGTACCCCTCGGAAATTCAAAATTCTTAATAAAATTTGTATAAATTTATGCACAATTATGGTCATTTCGTATGCATAGAAAGTCTGGATTCCCGAAAAGAAACCTTATGGATCCCTTCGAAACGAAATTATGTAGGTAAAATTTAAAATTTACCTGCTTTAGAACAGATGTTCCTGTTAGTGTAGGGTTAAATTAGGAAATGCATGCGTTATTTCTCGCTTAACGTAGAATTCAAAATATCTTTCATTCTTCAATAACAAGAGCTGCTGTATGTAAACTGTAATAAATTTTCTTTACTATATTGCACTGTGATGATAATTTGCTTGCTTATAACAAAACATGAGGAATGCTACTGGGCAGTGACGTCGCGTATCTACGTTCACTGGAGCACGTGAACTGCCCACTATTTTAGAATTATTATTATATTTTCGTCTCAGATTGTTTCTTATGGAGAAATTTAAAAACATACGAAATTTTCAATTGTTACACTGAGGCATATGTGTACAGTTCCTTTATCAAGTTATGGGGACTACCCAATTCGTTTCGCGTTCACATGTCGGTTGTGCACGCGTTGCCCCATATCAGGGGGGTGCATTCCGGCAATTCGCATCGTCATTGGCCGGAGCGCTTTGACGTCATGTGGAGGACTCTATCCGACTCGCCCATCGTATGCACACGAACACACACATACACACCGCATACACACAACAGGACTTGCTCGTCGCGCGTTTCCCTCACGAATTACTTTTCTCGTGAACATTATTTCCTTTTGCTTTATTTTCCTTTGCTTTGAAAATACTACGTAAAAGACAGAAAAGTATTGCAAGACACAGTTAAAAAATATAACTATAATCCTACCTTGTTTCGTCCAGTCTCAACCCATTTATTCGTTGCTACACGAAAGCCCTCTCTTTTTCACAATGAAAAGTATTTCATACACAACAAATTCCTCACTGTGTTTATTGCTATTGTTATAGAATTGTGTTATTTTTAGATAAACATCTTCCATAAAATATCTATAGACCACTTCCACACTGCATAGAACTTATGTACAACTACTTCCACTACTTAACACTAACACTTTTATGTTGCACTTGACGAGATCCACTGCCGATTTTTCTTTCTAGCATTCCTTTTTATAGATTCTAACTTCGCTTTTTGATTCAGGTGCTGAATTAGAATAAATGTTCTGGTTCTAACATATTTGGAAATTATTCGTTCGTCGATTTCAGGAAACTTTTTCTTCAAAATAGAACGCAAGGCTTTAATAACTCCTTTACGTTTTGAAAGATCACGTTCATGAAATCCCGCAAATATAATTTCAAATTCAGAGACTTTTCGTACCCATTCTGCTGTTGGATTGGACCTCCTCCTCTACGTAAGACCTCAATTTTTTATCGTCATTTCTCGGTCTCGTTATTTTATTTTTCTGTCCTTAAATCTTCGCAAATATGTTTTAAGAAAATCTAACACAAGCATTGCTCTGACCCCCTCCCATTGTCAAATAAAATAATAAAACCTTGAATCCTTATGTTATATGTAAACGGCCTCAAAAGTCATACATACCTTTTTTTAATACGTAGGATTAGACATGTACTATATTCGTACGATAAATATGCTTTGTACAATTTTAATTTAATTTTTAAGGTTTTTAGGTAACTTGGGCTCAGGTCAGATGGATGAATTGCTGGAATGAAGAAAGTGGAACTAAAAAGGTGAACAGACAGGCTATGGCCTAAAGCGGTCACACGTCTGAGGAACGAAGTCCCTCGGCTAGCACTCCCTGTTGACAGGAAAAAACGTAGCTGCTAGGGCAGTTTACTGAAGGAAACCCTAGAGAACCTTACTGAGTATAAATGACAGCATAGGACTCGAATCTTATTGCCCTCCAAATATCGCTCCTAGGGTTGTTCTTTTAACATTCTTTGCTGTTTATTTCCAATTATAAATATTTTGAATATACTCAAGGAACATATCCAGTTTACGGTAAGCACAGTAATAATACCTTTACCTAACAGGATAACATAATAATTATAATCCAGTCAAAATAATCTAAATTTACTGAACACATAATTTATAATACAGGGATTCTGCCAGACCTCAATGGAAGGGGATCATCCCCAAATGAAATGCAATAACTATGTCAAAGTCTACAAGACCTCTACTCTAATTCAGTGCTCGAAGTGAGTTAGAAAAGGCAAAGGAACGCTTGAACATTTGACTGATTGAAAATGTCAATAATATCACTCAATATGAAAAAGGTAGAGGAACGCTAATTCCAAAATTAATATAGTAAGGGCATGAGCCCCCACCCCCACCCCACACACACACTTCGAGCTCTGCTCTAATTTGAAGCAGAGCTTTCCTCAGAAAATAAAATTATTTTGGAGTCTATTTGGAAGCCCTGGGCTATTGACTCCCGTCCTGGAACTAAATAAAGACCTTGTTAGGGTCCCTGTTACATATCCTCTGTAGTCGTAAACATACCTGATTTACCTTTGGCGGTGTCCCAAAACGAGTGGGATCCCTGATCTGCAGCTCTTTAAAAGCCCTGTTTTTAATCCGGCTCTGATATACCTAACATAAAAGTCGTTCTCTGCAATTGTTTTCCCATGTCAATTTGGAATGTGCTGGGAAGGAATAGCATCTCGTTTCAGCTTCTTTATTAGCGGCAATCCAAGAAGTTCATTTTTCAAGCCACATTCATAGTCCTCAGGAAGAAAATGAATGGAACAGACACGTGCAGTATTTACATTTACTTTGTCCATTCGCTTGCATCGCGATACCAACTCGCGCTGAAACTTCGGATCTTTAGGGAAACGATGACTGATATCTTTCGACCATAGTTTGAACATTGTGCAACAGCACAATTAACATTATATTTACTAATTTTCTCTACATTTAGTAATGTCGGCAATAAGTCCCAAAACCTTTCACACACAAAATACACCTGTTCAACAACTTATCCTTCGCTACTGCTACTCGTTTCGCGCGGAAAGTATCCTCCACATGACGTGCGCCAAGCAAGTCAGCATGGGTAAATTCCGATCGAAATAAACGGGAGTGCGCTACCTAAAATATTTAAACTACCTTGGCCCCATATACGCTTAAGTGGCGTTAGGCCTAACTTTTAACATTGTGTATATGCACAGGGATGCCCATACGAAAAATAACTGAAGCCTGACGTCACAGCTTGTTCCGCCATCTTGGTCACCGTAATTTGTAATTTTAATTGGCTAAAATTTCGCCAATAGGAAATAAGATGAAGATGAAGAAGATAGCTCATTTTATTGTACCGTATTGCATATTCAGATGGCTCAAACCTTCCGGTTTATGGCCAATAATTATTTAATTTAAGTTTTATACTATGTTCCATCAAATAGTTCGTGTGTGTCGATCCACATCACCTGGCAATTATTTGTTTTCATGCCCTCTCGTTATGTCCATGCAGAGAATTATCACCTAAAGAAGTAGGGTGGAAAACAATGCCCAAGGATGTCCGCACCTATTAGTGTACCTGACGTAAATAAACTGTTTTTTCTCCCTACAAGAAAACGGGTAAGTGAGCTACGAGGAAATTCTCCCTACAAATAATGCCCCGTGTCTATGTGCGTCAGTCGTTCCTTTTGTTGAGCGGGCGTAAGTCATAGTGCTTTTACCGCCTATAAATTAATTTAGTCTTATCGTACGCTTTGTCCCTCCACACTAAATATATTTCAGTCAGATATAGGGAGTTAATCTGTTCTACATCTTTATGATTCGGCAAATTACGATGAAAACAGACAAAACTCATCCCAATTTTCTTATTTCTAGAAACACAATGTCAGTAATTGAAGAATCATGTACCAAAACCCGTTCAGTCCATTATTGCAGAAGGTGAGATCTTCACATTTTCCATACTTTAAGCCCTCTTTCAAGCTATCAAAGTCACTTCCCAAAACACGTTTTCTCCGCCGTACCGGCGGTCACAAAGTTGGCATTCCGCTACTACATTTGTGGTATTCATTCAGACTACTTTCGTTTCCTACAAAAACTAATTTTTAGAATTAACAAGTTTTTGTATCTAACTTTTGAATTTTCAGCATACATTTACGAATACCAATTTATATATATATTTTTCAGATTATACATGCCTCAGTACTCTCAGTCGCTTTGGCAGTCGAGTGGTGTTTGACACAGCTTCTGCTCATGAGTTAAATACATACGAGGTGTTAGATTTCTGAATAATGCTTAGATGTTTGTAGAATTTTATATTTAAAAGTTGAAAAATTTCAGCTTGCGTCGTGCTTCCTTTTTAACACTTGATCATGATCATTCATAGATTAAAGAATCAGTTCATTGTAATAATACGTTGTTCTGACATTGATGATTTATATAAAAGATTAAGTTTGTTTTCACTTGGTTTATATTTA
>JAGDQP010060316.1:0-12224 GCA_022664845.1 Lepisma saccharinum
AACCCATCCTAAAGCAACTAAACGCCTTCGGACAGGCGGTAGTTGTATCCTTGCTTCTTCACGCCTTCAGACAGGCTGGAAGGGGTACTTATCCATCCTTGGTACATTGCACGCCTTCAGACAGGCGGGCATATACTACCTTGCCAGGTTCTCAAGTGCCTTCAGACAGGCATAAGGGAGCCTTCAACCCATCCTAACAACGGCTTGCACACCTTCAGATAGGCCGGGCAGTCGTTTACCTTACTCTTGTACGCCTTCAGACAGGCGGGCGTATACTACTCATCCGCTCTTGTGAAGTTTCCTTTCCGTATGCCTTCATGTACTACTAACTGAGATTTGCCTTTCAGCATAGTGTTAGCGTTCGGTGATTCCACACCCCAGAAGCCGTGGCGGAATATTGGCAGCATATCTGAGAGGCGTCCATTTAGATCTCTTTCAGGTCCTTTACACAGTAAGGGCGGTATTTCCAGTTAGGGGCCTCATTAAGCTCATATCAATCCGGGTCAACCAGGGACGCCCATAATCGGGAACAAGGGAAGGCGCTTGTCCTCCCTATCCAGAGAAAATTATATTTTGTAAGATAGGAAACATAAATAAAATATTCTTTCTATATTTTATTTTGTATTTTTATTTATTTATTATAAACACAACAGGCTATTTAGCCCAATTAGAGTGTCGATATTTACAATGCTCATGTACAGACATTTTTATTACAATATTTACAAGTGCTTTGGAAGACATATCACATATATGTATGTTCAACACATTTCATTGTAGGTAGTACATATTCTCCAGATTGGTGACTTCATCATATTGTCCTTGCCGCTTTGCTATGTAAGAGACCAGTATTGTCTACGCGAGTTTTTAATGACGGAACACGAAACTCTAACAATGAGTCAGTGCAGTCTAAGCCATTTTGAATTATTTTTCTAAGAAATAGGAAATCAGAATCTCTAACGAACATAAGCATAGCACATTTTTCCTTATGTAGAAAGATTGTTAAACTTTCTTTCCATCCTTATTACAAATCATAGAATTTCAGAAGTTTCATTTGTAATATTTGCTATGTGGCTGTTAAACGTTAATGACACCAAGATCTTTATGTCGGGCTTACTTAATGTATTCTTGTGAATTTAATAATTAAATTGATAAATCGTTTTATTCTACTGAATGATAAAACTTCGTGTTGACTGGAAGTTGACTGATGGCGCACCAGTTCATGAAGTTGTCTAAACTAGATGCACTACAAAGCAACACCGATGCCTTAGTAGAAGCGTGCGATGAGATAGATCTACAGGTAAACATAGATAAAACAAAATACATGATAACAAGCCGAAACACAGGGAATAAAGGAAATAAAAACATAAGAATTAGGGATGAGGTCATAGAGAAAGTAAACAAATTTAAATACTTGGGAGCATACGTAACAAGCAAAAATGAGGTCACGGAAGAAATAAAAAGTCGCCTAGTATCGGGGAACGCCTTTCTATTCAGTCCAAAAACTTCTAACATCGCGATTAATATCAAGGAAATTGAAATTAAAAATATACAGAACAGTTATTCTGCCGGTAATATTTTACGGTTGCGAAAGTTGGAGTACGACCCTAGCAGATGAACATAAATTACGCGTATTTGAAAATAAGGTGATATACGGGCCGAAAGGGACGAGATGACTGGAGAATGGAAGACACTGCATAATGAACTCCACGGACTGTACGATTCACCAGATGTAAAAATAATGAAATCGCGACAACTAAGGTGGGCAGGCCATGTAGCTCGGATGGGGGAAAAACGAAGATTATATTCTACCCTGGTTGGAAGGCCGGATGGAAAGAGGCCATTGAAAAGACCGAGACGTCGTTGGGAGGACAATATTAGAAGATATCTTCGAGAAGTAGGTGTTAGGGACGAAAACTGGCTTCATATTGCCCAGGATAGAATTCAATAGGGAACGTTAGTTACTAGGGCGATGAACTTGTGAGTTCCATAAGCCATAGAGTTAGTTAAATTTGAATTCAAATAATGCCGCTTTAAACTCACAGAACACCCATATTATTACTCGCCTTAAAGTATGGTTTTTAATGTCGTCTTTTTAAGTAGATGCTTCAATGTGAGTTGGATATGCTCGGAAGGGCTCTCGCTCCATCTTTAGGCCGTCGTTGAGGTGTAATTGAAGTGTGTTTGTACTTTTTTTTTAAATTAGGTTGTATGTGACATAATGCAAATGCTACCAGCTAATTTACTACGGCACTCTTTTTTTTAGGTTTCCACCTATTTATTCGAGATTAACCAATTTCAAATTTTAACACATCTATGTTTACCTGTACATTGTACACACAATATTTGTTATATAATTCATAAGCTTCATAAGTCTTATACTCGAACAGGAATATGACCTAAATACAATTTACCCACACATGGTAGAAATTCGACAACAGTTCTTCCAATATGTCCGCAGTCGCTCATACTTTTTTTAAACAAGTCTGGTGTGTAGCAACAATGATAACGGAATAATTTAAAACTAGTGGGTTTTACAATTGGTTCCATGAAAATTGTGTTGGTAAAGAAGCAAACGATCCACTTTTGCCCTGTGATATTTGGCTGCAATAAGTAGAGAGGGTGTTTAAAGATAAAATGTACTTCTCCAGATTTCGTGTTTTGAACTTACAATGAATCAAGAGTTTTTCTATTTACAGGCTTTTCTTTAGTTTAGAAAAGTGACACTCGTATTTTTATGCACAATTAAGATTTGATTGTTCATAGTATTCCACTTTATGTTGTAAGCAGATTTCTTGTTTCTTTTTAGGAAGATTTCGAATAAAAATAGCTACCTATTGAGAACGGTACCATGTCTCATATATATATTTATTTATTTACACGCTAGTAGCCATAATTTTGAAGATATTTGAACCAAATTTTATTATGTTGTTTCTAGGCTAAATAGCTCGACTAAGTTCTTTAATGAGCAAAATTGACCCAAGTGGGTGGTTGAAATTTTGAAGAAAAAAAAAATATCAGCCCCTATGGAGTTTATAGGGAACCTTTGTCTGCATAAATTATAGTACTCCCTAAGAAGTTTACGGTGACATAACGATTCAGGGGTTGTGGGGGTACGAGTGAGGGTGGGGATGGAAATTCGAAATTTTTAAAATCATGTCTTGTGGGATAACGTTGAAAAGCTCTTGATTATTAATCTATAAATCAATAACTAGTTTCTCGATAGCGCTCATATATCGTTAGGGGTATATAAGGTGACGGGTTTCATTGGGTCTGTTAATTTCAATTGGAATATCACTGCACTCAGTTCTAATAACAAAAAGTTTGCACAGTTAGTTAAAATATTAGGGTAATTAGTTACCGTATTAACAATTTTATAATGAAAATGAAATTATAAAAGTATATTTACTTAAAATGTTTTTATTCAGTACTTAGCCCAATAAATTCAATCAAAGACACTACGAAATCTACCTCAGCCTGTAGGCCTGCCGAAAGGAATTTTTTGTGTTGGAGAAATTTGCTATTTATGTGACAGCAGACAGTAGGTGAAATTTGGACTTTTTTTCTTCAAATAGTCTGTTTTTGTCTTATTTTGGAAAATACGTTATTTCTCGTGTTGTATGGATGCAATTATTGTCGAGTCACAACATTTGTACTTTAATGTTTATAAAACTTAATGCAATACTCACATTCTTGTTATGAGAATCACAATAAATTTTATGAACATCCAAAAAAGAATTGGGAGAAATGTGGATATTTCTTTTTAATGTTTGGAAATTTTCGAGAAATAAAAGTAAAAAGAGCCGAGGATTGTATCAAAAATAGCTCTTGGCTGTTAGGCTATGGCCTGGGAAATGATTAGGACTGTCGCAAGTCATGGAAAAGTCAAGATATTCTGGTCTCTGGAGGAAAAACCCTGTAGGAACCCTGATAGTTAATTTATGAACTTTATAATCATTTGCAGCTCTCAATCGCTAAAAGTAGTGAAAGTCTAGCATAGATACATTCACGTTTATTTCTGAACTTTTCAACAGTACTGAAATTAGCGCTTTGCTAGCGAGAATAGGCATTTCAGGAAGTTATAATCTATTCATGACAATGCATTATTCGAAGTTAGGAGCCAGACTCTTGCCTTACAAAGCATATCCTTCAAAATCTAACTAGCATATCCAGTCAAGCGATACGTAACTTTCATAGAGGTACAGCTCTCTTATTGAGAACTGTTCTGTATTTCATGTTAAGCGTTAACGTGGTATGTATTGGACGGAAGGGAGAGTACCGACTATATTTATTAAGTAAAAATTTCAGTATATATTATATTTCAAATTGATATCCCGAGAATATCGAAAGTGTTGCCAATCTTTTAGTAAAGGAAGCACTGTAGCTAAATAATTATTGATTGTAGAGAGAACGGAAACAGTTTATCATCTCTAAGTTAACATGACAGTAAATCATAGTGCTGAATCTCTGGAGAAGAGCAATTTTTCCACTTGCATGGGATAACGCGAAGTTAAGCATGGAAATTTGTACTATCATATTCTGGTACCGAAGACAAGTTGTATCTTACACCAAAAATTATCATAATACCATCAAAAGTTTTATCAATGATATTCCAGTAAGTTGAGTTACAAGTAAACAATATTAAATACTTTATTCCTCCCCTGGAAAGATAACTTAATTCGCACACTGATTATCACTCTAAATATCAACCACTGACACTTAAAATTAAGATTTCACTATGCAAGGATTTGCTGCTTTTTAGTTCACTTTACGTGAGATGAACTAAGTTTAGAGGAAATAACGTAATATAAAATTCTGATTTATAGTTTTGTATGTGAAATTTTGGTCTTATATCTAATATATATATATATTATTACAATGTTGATAAATTCATTATTTTGAAAGATTCTTATTTCTTATAACGTACAGGAAATGTGTCCGAAAGTATCGGTATCAGTGGAAAAGTGGTATCGGTATATCCCTTATTCCAAAATACATATTATTGCTAGCAGAGTGAAGATGGAGTAGGGGAGATATAAATTCCCACATCGTACTTTAGTGATATTCTGCTCTAATTAAGTAAAATACATTATTTTCTTATTTAAAACAAACAGGATTACTGACACGACAGGACAAATACTCCAAGGTAAGAGTCCTGGGATTCTGCCAGAACGTACAAAATGGGGGTCTCCCGAATTCGCAAGCACCGCGCCCTCCAGCAATAAATGTTTTAAGGTAAAAATATCGATAGAAACAATAAGATTCTACTTACACCATCCCGATTTTTATTTTACATCCTCCAAACTGAAAATCTTGATAAATCACTGTACTTGGAAAGATATATTATTATTGTTGTTATTAATTCATTATTATTATTATTATTTGCATGGTTGAAAACCTTCAAGAACAAAATTCTGGCAAACTGATAAAGATGAACACTCACTGGACCTACGAATACTGTTTCCGAGCCGGAGGTCAGAGCAGTCTTTTGCGTTGTACCCCTGCCGCCACCATAAACAAATTTATATCGGAATAGGGCCCTCCAACCTGTTGCGCAAAAGGGTAAATTCCCTTTTTCCTCCCACTAGATCCGTGTCTACCCACACCCCTCAAGTGTAATGTATGTTGATATCCAGAATAGTGTAAGTCAAGGGGCGCGAGTAATTTCAAAAACTAAAGCTCAAAATAGATTGGCAACACTGACAACTGTGATCGCTGGAGGATGGAGTGTGGCACAGTATTTTTCCTATGGCGTCGAATAATGTTCATCCGAACTTTAGCGCGAATATATCCAACTGTATAGGATCCATTTGAAGAATTGAATATAAAAAGGGTTTGTATTGCAACACTGACAACTGGTGTGCTGGGGAAGGGATCAGCTTTAGTATTTTGTCCAACAATAACTATCTATACCCAGTTTGGCGTGGATACGTCCAACGTGATGGAAACAATTTGATAAATTAGTTTTCTGAAATAGACTGACAACTGCTGCGCGATCTAGACCCGGAATTGCTACTACGAACTGTCCCAGTACGTAATGCACATGTAAGCAAAAGTGTATGTAAATCAATACAGGCGTGCAGACTAGAATAAGTGGAGAAAGTCATTTGTGTAAGTTAAATTTCATTGCATTGCATTGTCTCAAATAATGTTTATGCTGAGTTTCAGTTATAGAAGAAATTTGAAAAAGCAATTGCATTTCTAAAAAGATTGGCAACACTGATGACCTCTCCCAGTACCTAAAACATGTCCACACTAAATTTCTTGTAAATTAATGCACGTGTGTAGTGTAGATTTCTGTAAGAAACAGACAGAGAATTTTTCATTTAGATAGGATCTATATAAAATTAGACTATATTCTAATTAGTACTTTCCTAATGTTTCGTTTCAGTATACCATATATTTTGTGTGCCTGTTTGCGAAAGACAAAAGTAAATTTTTGTCTCTCTAAGAAATTATTACCTAGCTTTGTGGTCCAGGCAATAACGTCGCGGCCTTCGGATCGGCCATGGATAAATAAGGGGTTTGAAACCAGCAGTTCAGTGGTAGAGCATAATTGGTTTAGCATTCGGTAGGTCGTAGGTTAAATCCTAGCGATCGACCGTCCTGACGGAGTTATTTTTTTCAGGGGTTTTCCTAAGTCACACCAGGAAAATTCCGGGTGTACCTTCAACTTATACCCTGGCTAACACCTTCCCGCATCCTTTTCCCTATCCCGGTTTGAGTCTTATGCCTGGAGGCCATTAGTAGAATATGCGAATTAGAAGCCCGCGACCTAATTTTCTAAGGTTTTACGGTAAGTAAGGCTCTGGTCGATACTTTCTTCATCTCTTAGCTAACTCATCTCGACCTGAGACAAAGATCCCAAAAGCTCATAAATAAATTCAATCCGAAGTAATGATTACGTAATTTAATTAGTCTGCTGATTTGTATTGTCAAATAGTTCTCAGTTATAGCCGAAGATGTTTGTACTAATTATTCGCGAAGAGAATCTCTATAATCCCGCTAATTACATAAATAGTTTTCAGACACTTATAATATGAACTACTCTACCAACCAAGGTAGAATGGTAGTCTATCATTCTACTGCACAGATAACAAGCTACAGATTAATAGGTAGTCTAAAAGGGTGGTTTTACACTCATTTTTATGTTGGGAACAAATCACTCCCATTTTAAAGGTTTTTCCTAAACTGCTACTTTTCGCAGATATTTAGAAGTAGCAGTTACTAATTTCACTACTACCAAAAGTAGCAGTATTGCCCATCCCTAGTGCCCGAGATCTGCGACCACTACAGGAATCATCAAACTGACTCCAAACATGAGGCCGGCCGGGTAGTAGTGCTTCATTACCTAAAATGTTAATTCATCAATATGCTGTGATTTATGGTGTCCCTATTAATGTGACGATACCAGAGATAGAAGTGAATGTGGAATGCGAATTCCCGATAGTTCGAATTCAGCGATTAAATAAGAAAATAAAAACCAATACGAAAGAGTCGATATTAGTAGATACAAAGCTCATTGAATTTACTTTAGAAGCGCAAGTATTACCAGAATATATCAGCGTATATAGTGAGAGGTTCAAGGTCAGAAAGGTTCGATATTGCCAGCGTTGTTTCAATTATCGACACCTCAATTCAGAATGTTCTGAAGTGCAAAAATGCGGAAAAATTTCATCAAGGGCCGTGTACTTCCGTAAGAGGATGTTTACAATATAAGGCAGAGCTACGTACAACAGGGCATCCAACATGCAAATATATATTTCAACAGGAATTAAGTGAAATAATGGATATTAAAAACATTACTTATAAGGAAGCACGCCAGTTAAAATTAGGGGAAACAATAAAGTGAAAGGTGATAAGTTAACTTAATCTCAGTCAGTGGAGTGCGTTTTAGACAGTAGGTCTAAGAATCAATTTCCATATGTAGACAAACTCCGGGAATCTGGCTTCAAATCGAAATATTGGGAATAAAAATAGAAGTCCTTTGACAAAATCAAAGGTGCAAGACTAATCATCAAAAAGCTTAAGGGGAAAGAGATCAAATTCTTTTAAAAAGGATATGACTAGAGTAAAAGTAGTAATCAAGTATTTAGTGATCAGGAACCAATACACCATAAACAAAAACAATGCAATGAAGAATTACAGAACATTAAAGTTTAAGCCTCTAATGATGAAATATCCTGCGGAAAAGAAACTGAATCGAAACGACAAAATGAAGATATACAAATTTTAGCTGAGAATAAAAAAACCTAACTTCAGAGGAAAAAGCAAAAAGGTTACCAAATAACAGACGAGATGAAAAAGATGAACAAACAGATCTAATTAATCAAATAATCTGCATAGTTTCAATGTTAATGGGCATTTGTACGAAAATTCAAAATTACCTAATCAAAGTAAACTTTTAGATAACAGTAACCTTTTAATGGAGAACTTAATATCAGGAATAATAATGTAATAGTTACTCATAAATGCAAGAATCACACCAAATCTCTTTACACCACTATTTTAAGGACTTAGTTTAGAAATCACGCTCCAAGAAGAACATATGTTTTTTTTTAGACTTCGATCAAACAAAAAAAAAAAAAAAACGGGCAGCCGTGGGCTGTTTGGCGTTAGTCCAACGGCTCGAAGGGGCATGGGTGTGGATTTTAACTTGCTGTAAACGGCCGAAGTCAAAAGTTACTCGACTGGCCCATATAAAATACATTTGGTTAAATTTTACTTTAGCTACACCAAAGGCGGAGGAATATTAATGCTGTAAATTGTAACGAATTTCGTCTTAAATTAGTGACCATTAGAACGTGGAGGTTAGGTAAGGTTACATAAGTTTTTTTTTTCAAACTTGGTGGGTTCTCGCTCTTCTGCTAAGTTTAAACGTTTTCTCTATTATGTTGCAGCTGTCCTTATGACAATTTTGTATACTATTTAGGAAGTTCTTTGTAGCAAATAGGACGTAAAAAGAGATCGTTTTCCGAAAACTCCAAGTGGAAAAAGCAATGAAAACCGATGTGTGGAGCGATTATCATTGTACTGGATATATATGGTCTAGTGCAGAGTAAAGAAATACCGGTAAAATGCATTTGTGGTCGTAACGCTTTAAGTTCTGATGTAAGGGTGAGGAAAAGAACAAATATGTTTCACCATTATAGCATTAAATTATACCTGACACCCAGTTCCACTATCTGCACGTTTTCAAACTTGACCCAAATTATGTAAAATCCCGGTAAAACCGTCACTAACCAACTATTCATATAGATCTACTTACTATACAGCCAAGATATATCGCCATACAGCTGCAATAAAAAAAAAATCCTTATATCATCTGAATAGTGATTTGTTACTTTTTCGGAGTTCTTTTTTATGACAATATCTAACAGAGAGAAAATATCTTTCTTTCTTCTTCAAGACTCCTCGGTACCAAGAGACGTAGCAAATATTTTTCCAAGTAATGTGCAGACACTAGACAGTTCTCAACCACGATTTAAAAGGTACACTGCAACAATATTGCCAAGCTCATCATTCAAATTATCTGTAGATACAGCGGTGATGCCAACTCTCAACCGCCGAAAGTGGCTAGATCGGTTTTCCAAAATTGCCAGATTGTGACTAAAATATTTATAAAAAGAAATTAATCGAGTTCAGGGTTAACACTGTAAATGTAATCTAACATAACATATTCTAATGTAATTTTACTTAAACTAAATTAGCGCTAATTAATGCCAGATTACCTAAGGTAAAGAATCTGAAGCAAAAAAACTAGAATGATACAACAAAATTAAAACACTACGTAACGATAAAGTAAAAGAAAAATAACCTACTGATATTTTTTAAATCAACGTTGTATATTAAAAATGAATAGTAATTACACTATAACAGAGGACACAGGTTCGGACTTTGAAGAGTATTCAGTAATGCAGATGACAAGTGCAGATAAATATGTCCAAGAAGAAGGTGCAGGTCGGGAGTATACAATTAAACAATTAACTGTGAGAGTGAAACAACTGCAAACTGAGATTGCAAACCTAGCGAAAATTATTGAATTCCGATCGCAAGATATTATTAATATCCAATCGGGAAACAGAAAATAATCCGCAACATAGTAATGTAGGTATACAATGCATAGCCAACATAAGAACTAAGATGAAAAACTCCAGTGGAACAGCTTTCGGTACAAACGATTATGCTTCAACGGTGAGAAACCGTAAAAAGAAACAAGCGGCAGGTACAAGGGATAAGTCCAAAAGAACTAAAACAAATTTCCAACCCTCAACGTCAGAAATTAAAAGCTCCAAAACAATCTCAATCTCAGACCAGTATAAAAAAACAAAATCCTTAATCATGATGAATATAGTGTACCGGTATACAATAAATTAAGTGTGTTAGAAGATTCAGAAGTGGCGCAATTAATTGAAAATGAAAGTGTAGTATTCTCAGAAGTTCAAAAACGTTGTAAAGTTAATGTTAAATCTAAAAATAAATATATACAGTGACAGTCATGGTACAGGTCTTGCCAGTATGCTTCAAGAAAAATCATAGACAATGATTGTCACTGGTTTTGTAAAACCTAATGGAAGAAGTAGTGAGGCATAACAGGTATTAAACCGGCTAAAGATAGCTCTGATCATGTAATTATAATTAGTGGATCTATTGATGTTGCAAAAAATTATGGAAAAGATGTACTATCAGCTATAAATTCCACATTGAAACGTAACATTAGGTGTAAGGTTGTTGTAGTTGATCTGCCTCTAAGATATGAATTAGCAAAAGAGTAATGTTTAAGTAATGAAATTAAAAAATCTAACATCTGACCATAGGTAGAGAAAGTGTGTAAACAATACAAAAATGTGGCTTTCTTAAACATAGAATCATTAGACAGACTATATTTTACGAGACATGGGCAACACTTAAACATGAAAGGAAAGAGGTTTGTTGCAAGTGCCCTTCACGACATTATTCAAAATAAGCCCAGCGTTCCCAGAACAGATACCCCTAAAATTCCTCTATTTTGGAAAAATGAGGGAAACGTGTAAATATCACTGAGCAGTTCTCCTCCCCGAGACCAACTCAGAGATGTTCCAATGTAGACAACCGAAAAATATAGTCAAATCGGTAAGACTAAAAATCCAAATGAATTATTGATTGTTCATCAGAACATACAATCTGTTCGCAACAAACATATCGATATAGAAGTTATGCTAGACCTATTAAACCTTGCTGTTCTTTGCTTATCGGAACGCTGGCTTGACAATAAATATTCCTGGGTATAGACTATTATCAAAGTATTGTAGAACAAAAAGCAAGTGTGGCGGTGTATGTATATTTAAAAAAAAAACAGTATAATCTGCTCAAGTTCTAAAATAATTGACAAAAATTTTAGCATCGAAAAACAGTTTGAATATACTGCAATTGAGATTGTAAACAAAGGTAGTAAACTTCTCGTCATAGTAATTTATCGAACACCAGACTGAAAAGTAAACATATTCCTCAACAAAATAGAGGAATTTTTACGGGAAGGGAGCAATAAATACGATAAAATTGTTGTGTGGTGACTTCAACATAGATACACTAAAACAAAGCAAAGATATTAAAACTTTTCCCAACACATTAACAGGCTTTAATCTTCATAGGACAATATTTGAACCAACACACTTCAACAAAATTTCTAGTAGCTTGATTGACAACATATTTACAAATGTTAACGCAGACTACTCTTCAGAGTGTATCAACATGGGATAATAATCACATAGGACAAGGGCTTTACCTAAAGTATTACTTAAACAAAAACCAACACCCAACTAAACACACGGGAATAAGGTAGTGTAATGGGGATACTACCATAGATCTCATAATATCGATATTATGAGATCTATGATACTACCATGTATCATGTCATGTCACTATGTACGTCATTATGATTATATAGGTATTAATATCTTATATAGTATGTAATAATGGCTCTAGATTTTACTATGGATTATGTTGTTCAGTGCCAAATATATAATTACTATATTAATTTACAGTTATGTCACTGTGTATGTCATTATGATTTTATATGCACTATTAAATATTTTATATGAATATGTACTAAGTGTCTACATGTAAGTTTAACCTTCAGAATGTAAAATCTTGACGTGTTCTATACATGTATACAAAATGTATAACATATGGTCGAAAGAACGAAATAAAATCTAGTCTAATCTAATCTAAAATTGAAAAGTTCAAGT
>JAGDQP010060317.1:0-12224 GCA_022664845.1 Lepisma saccharinum
AAAAAACTAACAGAATGACAAATTCGTTACACTGTGTGTATGTTCCGTCCTTTTTACTTTTTTTGGCTAAAAACTAATCATTCAAACGCAACAACTCCATATATACCAAATAAATGGTTCTAACTCATAACTAAATATCTTTTTTCCGTGGTATAACACTTACGATACCCCTAACATCCGAGTCTTGTTTCTCAGTTTTAACAGAGCTCGGATTACACTGTCCAGTCAATTGGTTCACACTTAGCGGATTGTTTATGTCGTGGGGGTTTGTAAAAACGTGCTTGCAATGGGGCGGGACATTAGGAACTACTTGATGACGACGAGGGGGGCCACATAATTGTTTATGCTAGACTTTGTCTCTGACTCGTGAGGCGTCAGCGGACTTTGTAGATTCATGCATGGATTGGCGAGACTCACTCGCCAGACTTGTACTAGGACTCGGAATGATCATTGACGGGCTACTGAGACTCGGACTGGCGAGCGACATGTGGCGATGTTACACTAAGTCCTGGGCTTGACAGCGCTAATTCGGAAGGATTGTTATGTTGGTCGGGATCCGAGTCTCCAATTCTAGACTCCGGACTCAAAATATCCCCAACACTGCCTGAGCTTCCCAAATTGTCCTCTGACTGGTTGCCATCACCATCGCCAAGAAATTTGATGCACTTCTTTTTCCGCCTGGAAGAGAAACAAAAGGTCAAACGTATATACTTTTCTTCTAATAAAATATCAAACAAAATCACAATCTAACACAACCACCACTAACAATAACATTGAATTTGCAAGGGTGAGTGCTTAATGTAATATTTTTGTTCCCTTGTAGACAAACGATACCTGGACCGATCTCTGTCTGAGATCTCAGTGAACGTAGTGGTTCGCAATTCACTTTCAAGTTGTAAGTCGTTAGCACGGCCAATTACTTAGCACGTTACGTAACATCGGCTCCATCAGATGAAAAAGTTTTAGGTAGGCGATAATTTTCTTGCCTCCGAAACTGACTTCACACGTGTATGTACGATGAATTGATTTACTGATACATATCTAGTACGAGGGACACATAATTATTCACAATAGCGCAGAAGCAAAAGCAGAAACAAGCGTGCAAATACTGTGCACTGAGACCAACACTACTTTTAACATATGAAAAGACAATGCTGATGGTCCAGCACGTGACTGAGTGTATTGGGAATGTTGAAATATGTTTTGTTTATTAGTATAAAGATTGAATGTCTTTAGAAAATGACAACTAAAGCTTACTTACTGTTTTAGGGACTTGGTTAGAAATATAGGATGAAATATGTCGATGTATCTAAATTAGGAACATTAAGATGGATTATCTTGCACATGTGAGATGAGGATTACATTCAGAGGATTGAAGGAATTCAAAGAACTGAATTTGGAATGCTAGGTAAACGCATGAGATTGTTGTATGCGTGGACTACTCTTATGTCCCCTTTATTGGTGAAGAGAATCTGCGTAATTTTTTTTTAGATTTTAGGGAGTCTTCTTTACACTGTTAACATATAATTGTGGTGTCGAACGTGGTGAAGGTGGGTCTACATGAATTTCTTCCCCTTCTCGGCCGTTGCATTCTTTCTTTTCCCATATATGTATACTTGTGCCTTGTTTCAACCTGACTGAATCTTCGTCTGTAGTCTCTTAACATTTTTCTTTATTGCTGCTTTTCTTCTCTTCATTTCTTCGCAATCTATGCTCTTTTTCTTCATGCCGCTTAATTTGTCGTTTTTCCATATTTCCACACAAAACAGAGTATGTTTCGTGAGCGAATCAAAATAGGCTTTTGGTGATAATAAGGAATAATGCCAATTATAACATTCATTATTTGAAAATACACATTCATGAATCTTCTCAGCATCCTAGAATAGAGCAGATTTAAACAGGATTACTTACATTTATAGTTCATGCTTAAAAATTAGTTTCCAGAAGAACTGAACAAAGAAATAGAATAACATGGACATCTGATTTATCGATGTTTGCAGATTGGCCTGATGAGAACACAGCCAAAAAAAATAAAATCAAGAATGACAAGAGCTTACAGCTGTATATATACACATCAATTCAATCCTTCGGGACGGGCGTAAGCCATAGTGCTGTTACCGCCCATACAATTAATTTTATCTTATCAATTCAATCCTATTAATTATCTGACAATTATCTGCTAATGCTATTCCTAAAATTATTATAAAAATGTAGAAATATATTTGTATGTTTGTTGCAACCTACGCGAAATTGCTCTTCGCCGTTTTGTAATGTTTGTATCATTATGGTTGGTAATCTTTGCATACATTTGTTCTGACACAAAGACGAACGTTCCATACAAACAACGGCAATATATATTAATGCGTGTCGATGACAATCTGTGAAATTTTGCTTGTGAAACAACAACTTTCAATGAACGTGTCGTTGTTACGTGGTCTATACTGTATATAGGCTAGAGTGTTACGTCCGTTACGCTTTATTTTCAGTTGTTATCTTACTTTCCTACGGTTTGGCTCCATCAAATTATTACATTTGACAATCATTATAAGTTGGCTGACTATTGTAGAAAAGTAGCCACTGGTTTAGAAGCAGCGCTAATTGTTTGATAATTTCTTAACGGACGTAACAAGGTGAACCACCTCCAAAATATTCAATGAAATATGTACACGTACGGAATATTTTGAATTTATCTGTCTGCTGAAGTATTTGTTAGACACATTTAATATGCTCATATACCAAATTCTTTCAAAACCTTGCGCTGGTGGAGGTGTCCAGCATAAAAACGGTAAACATATGTACATCAACAACTCCGAGATGTGTTAACCAACATGGCTGACGCATCATGTTTCTGGGATATTGGATACTTGCGCGTGCGAATCAGGATATCACTTAAAACAAAAAATAGGTTTCATTTTGTCGTAACAATGTCCACTTTTCGCTGGAATGCATCATATATGTGATGAGAAGAAAGGGATTTACTTAAAGCTTATAGTTCCATAGGCGCCTTCCCATAGATTGTGTGTTGTGGTGCTGGTCGTAGGAGGTAAAATGTGTATTATGGCAACCAGCAAAGATAGATCAAAATTGGTGTTGTGAGACACGGTGTGTAGACTGGGGCATCCGGTTTTTGATAATACATAAGTAACGATGGTTGTTAATACGAATGTTAAGAGCGCAACCTGTTTTTCCCACATAAAAGGCATCACAGAACTTGCAGGTTAGGATGTATTAGGGGTGTGGCATGTAACCTTGGGATTTAGGGTATTGATAGTGACCGTGGGAGAAGTGATGAAAATGGAGGAGGTTCTACATCTGGGTCTCTTGCATATATGGACGCCGGTTTGGGGTGGTGGAAAGGAAGGATTCGTACGGACCAAGATGTTTCTAAGATTAGGGGGATGCTGAGAAACTAATCTCGGTTTGGTGGGGAATACTGCACCTTGTGTCAGGGTCAGATTGAAGAATGTGGAAGTGAGAGTGTGAGATTTGCTTGACCTTGGTTAGTTTAGGATGGAACTGGGTGATAAGAGCCAGTGGGTTGAATGTGTAAGGATGCACGGCGAATCAGTTTGGTTACAAAGTTAGGTGGGTAGCCACGGTTGATTAGAGCTTCCTGCAGACGTTGGTTTAAGTTTCAGTAGAAAGGGAGAAAGGAATCGCTTTCTTGGTGTGGTAAGGATGGGAACTTGAGTAGTGTAAATACTGCATGTGGTTGGTAGGTTTTATGTGAACAGAAGTATTGAGAATGTTGTTTTCTAAAGCGATGTCCACGTCAAGGAATGTGACTTTGGTTAGAAATGGACCAAGTGAACTGGACAACCTGGAATTGGTTCAGTTGTTCTAGGAATGTACTGAGACTTGTTTCACCGTGATTCCATAACATAAGGATATCATCCAAGAACCTTATCCAAAGTAGTGGGGTCATGGGCTGAGTTTGTAGGAAATCATGTTCGAACTTGCCCATAAACAAATTAGCATAAGAATGTGCCATTCTCGTACCCATGGCTGTGCCTTGGATCTGAAGGTAGTGTTTGTCATCAAAGGTGAAGTTGTTACATGTTAGAACTAGGTTGGTCAGGTTAAGAAGGAAAGCTGAGGTTGGGCTACGAGGTTTGGGTCTCTGGTTAAGGAAGAATTCCATAGCTGCTAGGCCATGGGCATGAGGAATGTTAGTATATGAGGAAGTAACATCTATGGTGCAAAGTAGTATGTCAGAAGGAAGAACGGCGACCTGCACCCAATAACAGAAAATTTCAGATACCATTGCCGTTCAGAAATTCTAGTCAACCGTGGCTACCCACCTAACCTTGTAACCAAACTGATTCGCCATGCATCCTTACACATTCAACTCACCGGCGCCCAACCTACAGGCTCTTATCACCCAGTTCCATCCTAAACTAACCAAGGTCAAACAAATCCTACTCTCATTTCTACATTCTTCAATCTGACCCTGACACAAGATATAGTATTCCCCACCAAACCCAGATTGGTTTTTCTGCATCCCCCTAATCTTAGAAACATCTTGGTCCGTTGGAATCCTTCCTCGACACCACCACAAATCGGCGCCCATACATGCAAGAGACCCAGATGTAGGACCTCCTCCATTTTCATCACTTCTCCCACAGTCACTATCAATACTGCTAGTGAGCGATACACCCAAAATCTCAAGGGTACAAGCCACACCTCAAATGTAATATACATCCAAACCTGCAAGTTCTGTGATGCCTTTTATGTGGGGGAAACAGGCGGTGCTCTTAATATTCGTATTAACAACCATCGTCACTATCAACAAGCCGGATGCCACAATTTCGTTACATACCGAGTCCGACAACACCAATTTTGATCTATCTTTTCTGGTTGTCATAATACACATTTTACCTCCTACAACCAGCGCCGTCTGTGGGAAGGCGCCTTTATTCATGGTTTAAGCGTGAAAATAAAACCTGGTCTTAATCTTCAATAACTCTAAACCCCCAATGTTACCTCTGCATTTTTAACACATTTAATTCCACGATACCACACTGAACTTACACGCTATAGTTGTCAACTGTTCCAAACTCCTGAAATCGACGAGCTATACAGCTGTCGGTTGTTCTGCAAGCTTGATGCGTCGTCCGCTACGTGTTGCCTCTGTCTCTTAACCTTGTGTTTATTCTACACGTGCATTTTTTTCTTCTCTCTACAAGATTATGAGTGTACAGTGGACTGGAAATATAGTCGTGGCGTGTATATGTTTGTAGATGTGTGTGTTCAAATACGCTGTAAGTATATTCTTTCATTTTTCTCATAAATTTACCTTAAATTGCCCTTCTTCCGGCTTTCCTTTTGGCTGGACCGTGCCCGTAATCATCCCAGCTCCAACCGACTTCCCCGCGAATGTCCCTCCGCTCCCAATCTTCTCACCCAGTGCCACCCCAGTCTTCAAACCTTCGAAAAGCTCCTCAAACTGGCACACCCCATAGTTACTGTGTCACCTAAAACTAGAAGAGTTTTGCCGTCATACCCCAAAATTGTCTCCCGAAGATCTCCGAATCTCAACACCCTTCTCACCAGAAATGAACCAATCCCGCCCCATCCCCCCAAACCTGGCAAGTACAACAGAACCCGCTGCAAAACCTGTCCTATTTTTGATCCCAGTCTTTCCTTCATAGATCCTGTCACTCACAAGATGTACTCTTTCCGTCACTCCGCCAGTTGCATATCTTCCAACCTTGTTTTTCTCCTACTCTGTAACCTATGTTCCGCCTTCTTCGTTGGCGAAACCCAAACTCCTCTAACATTCCGCATCAACAACCATCGCTACTCCTCCAAATCTTAACTTCCGCACGTCCCCATACCTGAACACACTTCTTATCACGGCTGCACCTTTGACGAAACCTTTCGAGTCAGAATCCTGTAAGTCCTGAACCCTAACTCACGTGCCACAGTTAGAAAGAGATTAGAGCAGACGTACATCTCAATCCTTTCCGCCAACCATGAACCCGGCCTCAACTGCTTGTAACTCCCTGCAGCGCAATGTCTTCTCCTTCTTCCTTTTTCTTCTTTGTTCCATCTCTAGTTGCTCTTTTCTTCTATTTTTCTATAATGTTTATTTTTTTTCCTTCGTCTTTGTTATTATTATTATTTCCCCCTTCCCTCTTATTCCTTCAGGAAGCCCCTTACCTGCTCCTAGTAACCTTCGCACTTTCTTCTCCATTTGGTGTTTTCTCCGACCCATCTAGTCATTTTCCCGTCTCCATAACTTGGCCACACTGTTACCCGCTTCTGTTGACAATATGGCGTTTCCTTAACACCAGTGCCCGCTCTGTCCATTTTCTCTCCTACCAGTTGAAAAAGCTTTTGCGCAACGTACAGTTTTTCTATTGTGTTTGTGAGGTTATTGTACACCTGTCTCAAGAAGCTACCATTAAGTATCCTTTTTTTACCGGTTTTACCATTTTATATATATATATATATATATATATATATATATGAGAGGGAGAGAGAGAGAGAGGTGACATTGTAACATGCCCCTTTAATGACAACCGTGGTCTTCTACTATAGCAAGAGCTCTCACTGTTCGCTAAGAGATGCCAATATATTAAAAAAAGGGATGTTGGTGTCTTTGTGGAAAGACACATTTTCTGAAGTGTTCCTTCTCTTTTTATTTTTAACTAATACTAAAAAAAGAAAACTTTTTGCCATTATAAGGTTTAGAAAACTGCACACACTAGCAATTACACTTAAAGAACACTTAATGTCTTCTCACGACTACACCTAAAAACCACGTCTTTCCACATAGATAAGATTACACCAAACTGTGAGACCTTTTACTATCGTCCCTTTATTTGATTTCTTTTATTTACAAAAGATGAATAGAGGTCACTTTTATCCTTTATTTAAAGCAATATCTTCACGTATCTACAAAAAATAGTTTAATGTTTTATTTTTTTTAATAATGTATTTAAAAATATATGTACTTATATTTTATGACAAGATCATGTTGTCAACTGGTAAAACGTACCAGCGATTCTTATTAGTCGTGTCCCAAGCATACGTTAATAATGGATGTATGAGCAACACAAGTTACATTGAAGTTAAAGATATCAATCTTTTAACATTTAGCTTGTTTTTCGGGCTTCACATTTGATATTTTCTTTAATATATATATTGTGAACAAGAGAGTCTCACTTTTGAGGTATTTCCAGCGAGTACGCCACTGTTTACAAGCGAGACGTTGAGGAATCCAAGCGTACCATGAAGACATTCTTTAGAATACTGGGTTTTGTATAAAAAGCGGCAGCACATTGACACTGGCATGACAAGCAAAGCGAAGACCGATTGACGTACAAGAATCCATCATCATCATCTTATCTTCCAAGTCGGCCTGTCGCCAGACCAGACTAGGCCCTGGCCAACTCCGTCATAAAGCCACCATAGAGGTATGTGTTGGCTTAACTTTGAAGTACAACACGCCAGTTGTACTTTGTAGCAGTCTTGACCGTCTTGCCGCTGCTTGTAGAAGTCCAGGGTTCAAGCCCAGCTGCCTACCCTCATCGCCACCTCACACTGGGTAAGTGAGATCTTCGCTATGTACGGCGTTATTCATTGAGATGGCGAGTTCTGACTGCCCATCTGCCCTCGATTAGGCCCATTGTATATTCTGGGTTAATAACCCCCCATTTTGGTCTTGGAATGGCGTTTGTCATTTTCTCATCCTAGTGTTTTAACAGATCCCGATACCATGTCTACCATCTGCTACGTATTTCGCCCCAGAGTATCCTCCCGGTATTCGCCTCCTTCAGGTAAAGGATTTCCTCAGTCACATCAGGCGAATGCTTGGATGGTACTCAGATCTAAGAGACGGGAATTCTTAAGTCAACATAGTGTCAGCGCCAGGCAGATTCCAAACCACTAGGATTTGTTTAGTTTTAGACCCACAACAATATATATTCTGGAACTCTTAAGTCAATAATATATATATATATAAAAAGAAAGAAAAAAATTAACCTCTTTCAAAACACCCAAAAACACACACACAAAAAAAAAAACTAAATCCAACAACAATCACCACCAAATGACAAAGAACTACAGAGTGCACAACAAACTTAGAAACGAAATAAAATATACAGATCTATAAGAGACGAAACAACAACGACTGTAGATACCTGCAGGGCTTGCACCATTGACTTTGTTGGTCCACACCGTAACGAGCTCTACACTTCTTCAAATTACTCCCTGAATGAAAAAAAAATCAATCGTTAATACTTATTCATCGAAACTTACACAAACAATTTTAGAATATTAATACATATAGTACCAAAAATACTGCATTTTGTTTACAAACCATATTTATTACATTTAAACTATCCTGCAAAAGTAACCTAATTGGCAGAAGAAATATTTGCTAAGCAACTGTCAAGTTCTGCGAAATAAAAAGTTATCAGTTTTTTTTTCTCTCTCTCTCTCTCTCTCTCTGTCTCATACATACAGATACAAAAAGTAAACACAGTACCAATAGGTTACTTTACGTTTGTTAGTTTACACTGATGCTAAGAGACAGCCTCTCGTTTGATATTTTTTTTTTTTCGTTGTTATATAACTTTTGTTGCTATATTCGTCCTCACGTTAATAAATAAATAGCTCACTTTAACAGGATATTGTTAGCGCGCCACAAGTTTCTTCCTCATCTCTTAGTCACTGCTAAGTCATCCTCTAGTTCTGAGTCACTCTTAAAAATAAACTGATCAAACGCTAATACATTGGAATTAAATACCCAAATGGTGTAGAAATAAATATTCACGATATGACACATTGAGATTTAAAAAACAAACAAAAGAAATTAACACTAGATATTACCAGAAAAATAATAATAATAATAAAAAAAAGATAGTGTGTCCTTTTCGGACGTCAAATAATTTTATTTAAAATAATAAATATATATAATATTTTTCCCTATAAAATTACATGCACAAAAAGTAATTGGTTAACAAGTCATCTACCTATAGACCTACATCCATCATTCGTGTCCTGTTTGCCTTTCCTCTTCTTCCTAACGGAATAATTATAACGAGCTGACCACTCGGGATAGAGCAGCATATGCAGATATCGCTCTCGGCGGGCGAGTTCGTAATACTTATCTTGTTCCTTACGGCCTAACGCATGCCACTAGGAAGGAATGAATAGGACAGAATATAAGTTTACATAAAATGTACATAAGAATATATTTTTTCGTAATTCTATTTTTATTATTATTATTATTGCCTTGCAACAACAACAGAAATTATGCTAGAAGAACAGCCAGGAGAAAGTGTACAAGACAGCGCGTGGCGGCCCCTCTCTCAACACGGCCAAAAAAACAAAAGTACAAGGGCGGATGCATCCATGAACCTATTCTTCTCAGCAATCCAGTGCAGTCTTTATGTATGTAAGATATTTCTCTGTTCTTCTCACATTAGCTTTTTTTAAAATAAATATATTTAAAGAAAGAACAATATTTTTTTGTCCGATTCCTATTATTACAACTTTAAAAAAGAAAGAAAAAATAACAAATCCCTAACAAAAGAGCTGCTTTTTATTCTTTCTTTTTTTTGTGAATAAAAAAAAGAACCCCACTTCCTATCCACTACTGTTCTAACACTACTTTTAAAATACCTCCGTCCGCTGTTTTCTTTCTCTCTCTTCTTTATCAAAAACATTGGAATATATAATTAAAGATGAGATCTACAGATATCTTACATGCAACAAACTATTAGAACCTCATCAGTCAGGATTTAGACCTAACAATAGCACTCATACTGCACTGGTTCACGTAACAGAAGATTTTCGTTGGGCTATGGACCATAGACAAGCTACAATTCTAGTTCTGTTGGATAATAGCAAAGCTTTTCAGTCTGTTGACTATGATATATTGGTAGCTAAATTGAAAGCTCTCTTTAACTTTTCTGATTTAGCCGTTTCGTGGATTCGCTCCTACCTAGTTGACCATGAACAGTTCGTTATGTCTCACAATAAATCCTCCTCTGTAACATCAATCTCATGCGGTGTCCCTCAAGGCAGTGTTTTAGGTCCTCTTCTGTTTGCACTCTACAGCAATGACATTTCTGATGCCCTAACGTACTGTCCTTATCATCTTTATGCCGATGACCTTCAAATGAATCTCTTTTCCATCGCCATCAGAGTTGCATCAAGCAATACATAAAGTTAATCAAGATTTAAAAAGCTTAGTGAGATAAGACATGGCATAAGCATCAACCCAAAGAAATCCCAAGCTATGCTCTTAGCTTCCAAGCATATTCGTGGCAGTATAGACTGAAACGTTACCCCTCTTAATTATAGACAACACCCCAATATTGTTCCAGCGCACAGTCAAAGATCTTGGTTTAATACTGGATCATAACTTGTCTTGGAAAGATCATGCTAACCATATAAGTAGCAGAGCCGTTGCATCTTTGTACTCATTACGTCGCATAAAAAAATCTTGCCTATGCCGGTACGATTATCCCTAGCTAAGATGTTGATACTGTCACACCTTGATTACGGGGATGTTGTTCTCTCTGATCTTACGAATGAGCTAGCGAGACGACTGCAACATGTCCAAAATGCCTGCGTTCGTTTTGTTTTGACTTAAGATACTTTGATCATCTTTCGCCGTTCTTTAATAAATTAGGATGGCCCCGCTTACATGAATGTCGTAAGTCCCACAAGCTTATGCTTCTATACAAAGTGCTCAAAAACAAGGATCCAGTCTATCTTTTCTCACGCTTTCAGCCATTATGCGATTTCCATAAATTTTACACGAGATCTCGCAAGTCTTTCAATTCCACGACATAACTCAAACTTTTTCGCTAAATCTTTCACAGTCACCTCTCGTAAACTTTGGAATAGTCTCCCTCACTCGATCAGGAACATGGATTCACTGGCAATGTATCGGAAAAGTGTTAAGAAGCTGTTCACTAATTAGATATCTCACCAGGCAATGAGTCGAGCAAGGTTTCCTTCAGGGTGGATACATCATTAGAACTACGTCTTTTTTTTATTACAATGATATAATTGTTAAAGTGTGTGGTGGGTGCTTGGAATATATTAGTGGTAGTATTTCTTTTGTTAATATTTGTATCAATATTTAATCAGTGTTCATTACTTTTATCCTTGTGGATGAATAGTGAAAGAATCACATAAAATGTGGGCAGGTGGCTTACTACTAGCCTAACGGCCAGTTATTATATAGCATGCAGCCATTGCTAATGTATTATTGTATTATGGTTGAGTGGAAGAAAAGGCCTAGAGACCTTAACTCCGCCATATTAAATAAGGCGAGATAAATAAAATAAAATACATTTTCAGGAATCCCTCTGTTAGATGCAGGGAAGATAGATTACAAGATTGCAAGATGCATTCCTACTCAGAGAAACAGTCTACTGCAAGAATCCATCGTATACCTGGAAGGAAATAATGAAATCAAAATAACCGGTTAAGTTTAAATACTCAACGGCTATACTGGGTAGTTCTGATTTTAAAGTTATAGACCCGGAGGGTCATTACTTTACAGAACATAATTTACAGCAGTCACTGGCGTAAAGGGTTAAACATGAGTATTTTGGTATTCTAAACAGTCTCATCACTTAGATATTGATATATTTAATTTTAAAACACATAAAGTTACTTATTTCACTGCAAATATAAAGGAATTCAGTTCCTGAAAGTAGAATCATGTGTGCCATCTCTAGAACTTCATGGTGTGAGAACAGAGAAATGTTACAAGCGCAGGTAATAAACACTGGTAAGATCGCTCTACATTATCATTGTACGGTGCTAGTAAATGGCACTGTTACATATGGCGCCCGAACGTGGCTCCGACCCTGGACACACGAACATATGAACCAGAGTAGCAATATTAGAGGTATACACAAAGTAAGACGGAATAAAAAAAATGATACTTCAAATAACACTTGTTTCTACAAGGATGATCTTGATATTAATATCCCAACGGAAGCTCATCCTTTATCCATGAGTACGTGTCTGCTTCGCTTTCGATATCTCCAAGTTTATCCGTCGACGATAACGTTTCTGTCTTGTTCGTTTTTGTCACATTGGTCGACGCACCATTGTTCTTGGCTGACGCTTTCATGCAACATATGGGTACGCGAACGATTTCACGCTTGGTCTTCACATTGAACTTGGACATCCAGTCCCATCCTAGAATCAACTTATAATTCAAACCCTTTACAACAAAGAATGGCCAA
>JAGDQP010060318.1:0-12224 GCA_022664845.1 Lepisma saccharinum
GGAACTGTGGGTGGTTTGTGATATAAACGCTTCGACGAAGATAAGATCGCCCCTGTTATTAGCATGTTACGACGAAGGTAAAGATCGTATTATCTCAGTGTTTTGCTATTACAATGGTTTCTTGGAGTAGGTCACTTCGAAGACTCTCTGTTAGTAGGCGCTCCAGTCCGGCGAAAAACAAAATTGTTGGAGCTACAACAGCCGGATGAGTTTCTCATCCTGAAGATCTCTTTCTTTTAAAATGGTATTAATTTTAAAAAATACATAAGGTTTGTAGGTACAAATTTAAATTTCCCGGTTCAGAAATATCCTTCAAATTAATTCATACGTGCAACGTTTTTAAATTTAAAATAATAGTAAAAGAGAAATTATCAATATGAACAAGCAATAATAAAACATAATATTCACAATTATTAAAAAGTCATAAAACGAACGACTGAGTATATTTCCAAAATATCATGGTTACTTTATTGCCATATATGGGATAAAATTCCACGGTATAGTCTCAACTTTGACTTAGAAATAAATCAACAATAAAGCGTTGTTTCTAACTAATAATAAATAACAACAACCACGGGCGTTACAGCCCGATAGGTCCTGAGTCTGTCCCAACGCCATCTGTCCGCGGTTAGTGAAACTACGTCCACCTGAGTGACGGCAGTGTGGTGAGTACTGCGGGCCACCTGGCCACCAACAGGCGCATTAAGGGCTTTTTAGACCGAGTGGCCGTCACGTCTTTATTCACGTGATTCCCCAGTTTGCCTCACGACGCTGGGTGGACGCCGAAAAGTGGGACTACAGCCCGGAATTGAACCCCGGACCACGCGAAGATGAGTTTAACGCTCTAACTACTAGACTATGGAGCCTCTTTTAAGCTAACTAGTCCTATTTAAATACATAATTTTTAACTACTTATGTACGTAATTGCGAATCGACATAAGAAGGTAAGATAACAATTCAATTAGCAAATATTGGTAAAATTTGAAGGCTAACCAAACGGCATGGCACAATGTCCCCTCTTGGAATCGCTGGCATGTCGATTTACTTTAGTTTGTTGAGCTAGGGGGGGGGGGATAATACACAATATTAGGTATTTCTTCCATGACCTTTGACAATTGAGTGTACCATGTACACTTATTCACACCACAATTCATAGTTAAAGCAGTTAGGAATAAAGCTTATAATTCGTTAATATTTTATAAAGCCTATAATTAATATTTTAGTGGTAAATTATCAAATAGTCTTGACTTACTTGTTAATGCTAGTGCATGTACCTCAATTTCAGAAGACCGTCGGCTATGAGTATCTTAACAGATATTCTCTCAATTTAATCGGTATAAAGTAGAACCATGATAGATTCTCATTCTACTGGCATTGTTAAAGAATTTTATGAACATAATAAAGTGATGGTAAGCACCCGGGATTTTTAGCTCTGTTATTGTCAGGGAAATAGATACGAATATTACTCTAGCGCATAAAGTAATTACAGAAGAAAGAAAAACAAAGAATAATTACCTGAAAATGTTTTGTCTTTCCAGGAGTTGACGACACGGACACTTTCTTGTACATTAATAATGCATTGATGGTTGAACTTTTACCTACATTTGGATAACCAACTAACCCAATAGTTGTCACAGTTCCAAGAATTTTCTTCGTTTTGTGAACACTTTTAAATAACTGTATAAGTTCTTCTCTTGTTAACAAGTTCCCCGAATTTTTTATTCTGTCCATACTTTGATCAGCACTATAACAGTTCTCATCGCTAATAATCGCTTGCAAAGTCGTCTGTTCGATCCTATTATCTGTTTCACTATGCATTTCCTCACTGTGGATAGAATCACTATCTTTCGAGTTTTCGTGTTCACACGACAAATCCTCTTCATGAACAGCACTCGTGCCTTCACATTCTTTTGTATCTGACGTTACTTCTGTTCTACTGTCAAATTCATGTGACATGTCTACATCTTCGTTGTTACTGGTTTGAGAGGTTAAAGCTTCTGAAGTCGATACAATGTCTATCTCTGGTTGATGTTTACTGTCACTAGAAACACGACTACTTACAGTCACAGAATCATCTTGAATGGCGGAGAAAAATGCCACTTTGACATGTTTACTGTCAAAATACTTTGCCCAAATCCAACGCTGCTCTTCAGTTAGAAAGTCTGCTTTATTTATGAGAATCATATTCTCTTTATCAGGATCCACTTCCTTTACGTATTTTTCTAAATCTTCACAGCGAAAAAGTAGAGGATTTCTGGCATCTACGATCTGTACAACAGCATCACTGGAATGAAAATAAGATACCGGTGTAAGATGCCACCACCATATAGTATACAAATACCGATATAACACATTAGTAAAAGTAATGTGCCAGGAATACAAATAAAAAACACCTATAACTGGTTCCCGGTTGACCCATACTCACTTTACATACTATTTTGATGTTTTCAACATATATATGCTATAGCACCGACTACATGGGAAGTCGTTCTTAAAATCGCGAACTCTGATTCAGATGTAATTTGAATTTGAATTTTAGGCTTAGGCCGGGATAGGGTGGGGAGAGCATGTTGGAAGGTAGATGGCCAGCACCTATATTTGTATCATCCCAGCATTTGCCGGGTATGACTGAGGAAACCCTTAGTCAGGATAGTCGGCCGCTGGGATCGATCTCAGGACCTCCCGAATGCTAAGCCAACGCTCTACCATTGAGCCACGGCCTCTCAGTCTCTGGTTCAGATGTGTTTTGCATCAATTTCATGTTTTACACGATCACTCGGCTTTCTAGTCCAGCTCATCCCACAGGTAAAGATGGCCAACATCCTTGGGATACAGTCAGAAAATACATTTGTTTTGGAGTAACCATACTGTTGATCTAACTGGAAAAGGTTATCTATTGCTTCCTTCAACAAGTACATATTGTACATATTCTAAATGGTCCATATGTAATCGCAGTGGCGAAGCGTGACATAAACAAGTGGGTAGACATATTATACAATGTTAAAAAAAACGTTTAAGGGAGTCAAAAGTAAAACTTTCCTATATTGTTGATACATTAATTAGTATCTAACTTTGTTTGCTGAAAATACAGCACAACACTGAAAAACAAAATTAACAAATATGTTTGGAAGAAGGATACAAGTAGCTTAGGACACTTAAGTTCTTCCAATTAAGTTATAACACCCACCCCCTGTGATCGAATAGCTATAATCACTGACTTCGGAAAACGCTAGGGAAAGGGGGCGGATTCGAGGCTCGCTCATGCCACCAGGAAAATACCTGGATGGGACCTTCGATAGAAGCTCTGGCCTCTAGCTTCTCACTCATTCTCAGCGGAAATAGCAAAGTGAAAGACATTACGGCCTGCAGACTTAGATGTTGTAAAGTGCAAAAATATAAGGTTTGATTAAGTTTCGAACTCCTATCGTCATTTCAGTAATAATGTGCCAGCCGGGTGGCCGAGCGGTCTGCGGTGGAAGGCCATCGGCTCGAAGGTCCCTGGTTCGAGTCCCGGCAGGGGCATGGGTGTGGATTTTAACACTTAACAGCTAAAGGCGAATCGTGACGGGCCGAAGTCCAAAGTTACTAGACTGGCCCATATAAAAATAAAGTTTACCAAAGTTTTTCGGTAATAATGTCATCACTTTCTCTCTCTGAAATCACGGTCTCTCTTACACGTACAGGTCACCAAAGATATTTTTCAACTGACGTAGTTGTGATAATTTTTTTATTTGTCATGAGTATCGTAAACACGTGTTGATTCTTTTAAATATGCTTTCGGTAGATGCTGACATCAAAAAAAAAAACAAGTGCTAACTTTAGTAATTTCAAAATCTGTTCCGAGCTGACTGTTCATAACGCTTTGGTACAACCGTTCATATTTCGTCAAAATAATTTCACTTTCTTTCCCTCTTACAACTAGAATCAACGGAGTTTTGAAGTGAACTAAATTAAATGAAAAAAATGGTTAGGTCTTATCTGTGGAGAACGCTGGCTACGGTATGAGAAAACAATTGGCAAAATTCCTCTATCGACAATATAAAAACTACAATTTTTAACAGCTAAATTATTAACAAAAATTTCTAAAATATTCAGAGACTATATCCTAAATTTAATTACAAGATGTCCAAATTGGTTACACGACACAAGAGTCAGTCAGTCAGTAAGAATTCCCTTTCAACCCATAAATCGCAAGTACGTAAGTTTAGAGAACAAAGTATTCCATTCCCAATTGTCTTCTTTCAGAAAATCCACTTTTTCTTTGTGGTTATATATAGTCTCCGACAACCCGGGACACAAAAATGTGTCTACAGCGATAAATATTTTATGATTAAAATACTGTAATTTTAATTCATCTATCGTACTGAGCAATACTCTTTTGTGCAACGTTTTAACTCATTGCCTGCGAAGAACTCATGCATGCGCAGTATGAGGAGAAAACTTGTCTAGTTGGAAAGCGTGCGACAGCAAGAACGATGCAAGGCAGCCTTGTAAAATCCCTGAGTCTTTCCACATCACATACACAACCAAGCTAGACAGTTTGAGAAACGTCTCTCCGGTTCTTCAGTGGTAAAATTTTAACATTTTTTAAAATACATTATAAACTTTAGCTACATAACGGAACACATTACTAATATGTTAGTAAGAAATGTTCAAACCAAATCGAAATGCATTAGAAATTAATACAAAAGTAATTTTAAAAAAATCACAAATTTTGGGTAGACACTTTCTGCCTCGTCTAGCCCCAAAATCACCACGGGTTATCTGTAAAGAATGTGAGAGTTTTGGTGAATATATTATTCAACAGCTGTGGGTTGGCGATATATTCTAGATTTAAACTTACTATCCAGTCTGCAAATCTGTAGGTCTAAAATGCTGATTGTTTCTAGCTCTTTAGTTAAACTGTGATTTAGTGGTTTGTTCGGCTGCTACTGAGTAAACTTTATATACTCCTTGACATGGTTTTCCACCGCTCTTTTTAACCTTTCACGACTGAGGAAGGAATTAAACCTAAGTCTGAGAGTATTATCGTGCATTTTTAAAATTCGTGTTCTATTCTGTAATTATACACGGATTTCCTGTACACCGGTATTAAAAATTTAGTAGTTTAAAGTGCAAATACCCTTATAGTGGACTGTCTTAACTTCATACGTACCTCCTCTCCACAACCCTCCACAGCTGTCTCCAAACTTCCAGATTTTTTTCATATGGTGTCAGCATAACACCTTCAACTTCCTGGAGTTCTGCCAACTGTCGCCGCCAATTTAAGAATGTCTCACGTTCTTTACTTTGTAATTCCTCAGCAGTAGTATTCTCGTCCCATGCTGGGCTACATTGGAAAGAAAATAATTTGTTTAACAGACGTATTTATAGCTGAAAAATTAAAAAAAAATCAGTAAAGAATATTCTGTTTTTTCTTACAATGGTTTTTATATGACCTGTGCAAAATATTTTCTGGAAACGCATATTTTAGCACATTTCTACGATGATATAATTTTTGGTAAAATAATTCCAAGTCATACTCAAAACCTTATCCGACGGCTCAAATAATATATTTCTTTTGGAATGGAATCAGGAACAGATTAATATAAGATGAATCATGAATCACACGAAGATTTAGTGAAAAATACTGGCAACTCTGGTATTGTAAGCTGAAAGCACTCGAAACGAAACCAAAGTATCATCAGGCACCATTCCTAGTGTGTGGTATCATTTGGTTCCTGTGTCAAAGCGTTCTAAAACACGTTTATCAATATGGACCAACACCCATGGATAGAAATTAATTTTACATGTGGATGAAACCCAAGAGCTGTGGGCAAGAACTTACGGATGCTTGTGGTAATGATGCACTACCCTATCGCACAGTTCTTGTCCTGCTAAAATTAGTTTTGATTTGGAATAAAATGATTCGTATGATTGGCTGGTAATTAGATTCCTAGACACGATCAAAACTTATGTATACGTAAAGCTTCACACGCGTAGTATAACTGCTGCCATTGGATTTAACTCACTCCTCCTAGATCTTGTCATACGACTTATATCGAAATTGTGCATCTAGAGATCTATTTTAATCAACAGTCTTACATGAGGTGGTTTCTTTCAGGAAATTACAAAAGCTAAGAAATACGAAAATAATGTCATAAGAAAGTATGATATAATTTGAATTTATTTAAGGTCTTTAGGCATCTATGGCTCAGGCCAGGATAACGTTGAGTATAGGATGTCGGAAATAGTCTGTCAGGGACCAGTTGAAGATACTATCCGACATAGCCTGGTGTGACTGAAGAAAAACCACCGTCAGGATGGTCGGCCGCTTGTATCGAACCCAGGACCTCCCAAATGTGAAGACAACGCTCTATCAACTGAGCTGCGGCTGCTAGATAGGTGCAGTATATTACAAGACAAACACGATCAATAAATTTTCTTATTTACGATTTTCAATGTCCACTGCGTCCTCAATAAAGAAATCAATCAATTAAAATTATCGTGATTTCGAGATTAGAATCTGGTTCTGGTTGTGAACGAAGCATCCTTATCACAATCACTCGCTCCACCAATTTGCATAGTGAACTCTTTCGCATTATAATTAGGTATGATGCGCGAGGGAGCTATGAGTTATAAAATTACATAACCTCCAATTCTGTTCTAAGTTAATATTTTTAAACTGTTAACACATTTAACATTTCGGACAAAGTTATGTCCATTTTCGATTTTCATTCCTAAAAGAAACAGAAAAGTAAGAAAGAAGAGAGAAGCTATATACAGGAACACTTTATTTTTCTCTCTCCCTCTTTCTTATTGTTCTGTTTGCTTTACGTAAAAAAAAAATCGACGATGACTATAGCTTTGTCCGAAATGTTAACAGTTTAACTTATTATTTCAAAGAGAAAAAATGAATGTTCCATACATAAATAATCTTCTCTCACATTACGGTATCTGGTTTCCAGCTTTTGGTCACCCAAGAGATGCTTTTTCTTTCCAAACATGATTTTTTTTTTTTTTTTTTTTTAATTACATAAACTCATACCAAGGTAGTCTGGAAAAGTTTTATTTTTAATGGGCTTACTTATGTGCGCCAGTGATAAATAGTGCGGAACATTTCCTTTAACTTTGCGGGTAACTAAGACAATTTTCCACTAAACATATTTTCGAATCATTTCGCGATTATTCATATTAAACATACGAAACTTAATTAGGAAATAATATTAAAAACTAAACTCATCATCACAATACGCAGTAGAATAGCATTTTATTCAGTTCACTTAATATTATTGGTGCAAAAGATAAAGTGAATATTATCGGTATCCCGAATATAAATTGGCCCAGGCAATATGCGTCCATATAGTTTATTATTATTATTATTATTTATTTATGTATTTAAACTACTACGAAATGACCGAGTCATTCAGTTAATCTTCCAATTTTAACGTGATAAGTGCTAAATTATTATCTATTAATTAGTGCTGTACTACATAAGTTAAAATGCTCAATAAATTGATATAACTAAAACTGATATTCTTAAACTGGTTTGATATGTAAAGTTTCACCATTTCGTATCTTACTACTTACAGTTGTCAGTAAGATCACTTAAATATGACTAAGTAACAACTGATTTGTGATAACTCTATTGTTATTTTCTGTATGTACAGTTGTATATAACTAATGTTTTGTAATGTCGCAACTCGTCTAGTGGTTTCTGAAAACCAGGATTACATAAATACACACTTTTGCATTACTTTAACAAATGATTCACATTTTACTTGTTTGTTTCAAGGCTATATTAAAGACTTTTGATACGACTGTACTAAAGTAAGCACTTCATACACATCCGGTTTGAACTAAATATTTTGCGAGACAAGATACCAGAAGGTTACAAAAGTAATATATGTTCAAACGGATTAGGAAAATTTCGTAAAAGCGCAAAAACTCATTTAAGCCTTTGTCACGAGGCCGGCAGAAGGACTCGAGCTCCTAGTCTGCTAAGTACCCTTCTGAAGTTCTCCAATGTAACTGCTGGCCCAAGAAGACTAGAATTTACAATATTAAAATTAGAAAATTTACTTAATATTCCACAGTAATCTCTTCAATGGAGACAATGATAAAGATTTCAGCCCTGCATAATCCCCACAAAAAGTGAACGTTTCAATGATTGTTTAAATTTCTAATATCTGCCAGTACAAGGTTTCGTACGCAGAGTTAGGTAGGATTTAACAATTGATGCTTTAGTTCGATTTGACTAATATAAACAACGTAACTTTAACAATTATATGAAATTGAAACCTTATCACTATTTTTAGTACACGTGTTTGCGTATATACTAATAACAGCATTTATCAAACTTTAAAACGTTTGAAAACTATCAGTTGTCTGCTTCTTCTAATTTTTTTATTTCTATTGGACTAAAAAGGCAAGTATGGCCTAAGCCCGTCACTTGTTTGAGGTAAGACGATCCTCGAGGACTCTTCCGGAGCAATTAGCGTTCAGAGCCTTAGATTAGGTACCATCTCAGTATTCGCCTTGTAAAACGGAGGAAATTCTTGGAAAACACGGTCTCGATGGCGAGCAATAGGACTCGAACCCGTCTGCCTCCCCAGTACCATTCCGAATTTCGCGACCTCAATCACTGATGTCAGTTTCCAGCTGTTTTATCAACATCACAAATGAACTCATCACTAGATGCAAAATGGAGAACTGGAAACATCTATGCACATCTGTTCTTTTTTTTTTTTTAATCTCAGCTTGAATTGGGCGGCTTCGAGGGAACACAATGGTAAGCGCCACAAGCACTTTTTAAAAGTAGATGAGATATAAAAATCTGACTTATTCCTAAATTAAAAAAGAAAATGTTGAAACAAAACTTTTGTGCTCAACCAACGTCCGTATATCTGAAAAAGAAACCTTTTGAAACCAAACAGATTACTGCATTTTCTATTCGATATACTGTGAAAGATACTGCTGGCACTTAACATTTGGTTCTGTCGAATGTTACTTGTATATAAGGAAATCCATTAAAATAACCGATGAGGTTTTTAAAGCCTGGAAAATTGTTCAATATAACAGCATGGAATCACTAACTGATGCACAAGTAAACATTGCGCGTGCTCTGTTTATCCCTTAAAATGATTCAGTTTTGCGAGATTTTGTAACTTTCGAGACTGAACAATTTTACCATCGGCTATTATGGGTTTAGGTATATATTCTACTGTACTAGAAAAGACAGTAAGTTGACAAGACGTGTGAGGATATACCGTCCAAATCTAGCTCAATTCCTTTCTCAGGACAAAAGTTACCCATACATTTTTACTTCCTAAGGCAGTCAGCGGATAACACATTAAGAACACCACAACCCTACACCATTAACTATATTATTTCTTATAACGAATCCATTAATCACTTACCGTCTTGGAATCTTCAGAACTTGTCTATGTTTTTCATGAGTGTCTTTCACCTTAGCTTTTTCTTCCTTGGAAAGCAGGCCAATGTTAGAATTTGGGTTAACAAATGTGATATTTAGTTTCTCCGCCTGCAAGGAAAATAAGGTGATATTACCAAATGGATGTTTCCATCAGCAATTCAAGAGTTTACGTTCTGTTGCGTACAGAAAGGCAAAAATGGCACTTAAACAAAGGGTGGACCCGATGACAACGAACTGAAGTTCGTATAGTGAAACTAAAGTCAACTGTTTAAATGGAGAAAGCTAACAAATGAAAAAGAATCTGTCACTTAGAGAAATAACACATTAAAAATGGCCAGATAAATTACTCTACGTTACACAGAAATAACACAAAATTTTAAAAATTCTGGGATCCGTTAAAAACAGCAACAAGCAAGTCCGGCAGATCAGCAAAATGATATTAACAACATGAACACACAAACACACACACAAAAAAAAAAACTAACTTTACACCAATAGTAATATTTCTCACTACATAAAGTCATCATCTTACTGCTAATCTTGACAAGGCTACGATGAATACTATTCAGCACCGATTGCCAATTGGTGCTTCTTTAACACTTGCGAATGCAAAGGACATAAATAAAATTCAAATTTAACTTACGAATACAAAAATCGGTTCACCATGGACACGAGAACATGCAATCTGGCGTACTCAATCAAACCCGTGGGTATACAAACTCTATACGTTACCTGAATTCTTGTCTTCTGGCCTCTCTACAAATGTATAGGTTTATATAATTTACTTTAACTGATAAAGTTAAGCTTATGGAAACTTTTCTTTCACAATACCAGTTTCAAAATTATCAGTAATTGACATACATTTACAAATTATACATCGATTCAAAACGATAATACAAAACAACGTATGCGTAACCAATCACCTACAATCCTTATTCTCTCTTAATACATACACATATATAGCATATACAACTACATATAACTACAATTACACTATACTTCTGTAAGCACCTGTGACTAGTTTCTCCCACTTACATTTATTTATTCCTCAGATTACAGAATTTTATGGTTCAATTTGCTCCACATTCAGAGCCTTCAGACGGATGAGAGCTGCTTCAAAACAATGAGCGTTTAGCCTCTAAAATGGATGGGTAACATAATATCTGGATTTACGTCTTTTTCCAATTTTACATTTCTGTACTACCTTTAGAATATTACACCATATTGATTTTTCCTGAGTTTATAAAAGCAAAGAGTGCAACATTCGGGTTCCAAATGCAGCAAAAAATTTGTTATAATGACATGTTCTATGTTGTGCATGAACATTTTTCCTGTGTGTAGCTTAAATTTTGAATCTGAATTTCATTTTAAAGACCTTTACGCAACTTTCTCTCAGGCTATATGGATGATGATGGGATGTTGAATAAAGGACGTGGGAGAAAACAGGACAACCCCGACGTTTGTCCACCACGAAGTCCACATGGCATGACCTGGGATCGAACCGACGACCCGAAGCATCAAAGGTGAGCGCACTACCACTCATCCACCGCGGCCTTACGGATAGCTTCAACACAATTCCAATTTCCAGAACTAATATTCCGTTTAAAGACTCAGCACTGTACTGCTATATTTAGACAATCCAATTTTAATGTGTCATTTAAAACGTCTTAAACACGAAAAAAAAAAGTACAAAAAAAAATTATTCCCCTCGCTTGAATCTTCTGTAATTTTGTTTATTTAGCGCAGCATAGATCATGTTTGCTAAATTAGCTGGCAAAGGTGGAACACAAAATAAATTAGCCACTTCTTGAACGACTAGCTACAATCAGGCTCCACTTATGAGAGATGTAATAACAAGAGAAGATCGCAAGCAGCTCTTCAAATATTTTCTCTGGTCATACCAGAGATTATAAGTTAAAATTGTATTTATGCTTGCTTCTTTATTTTACACGGAGTCACTCCTTCAGATCTTGGCTGACACTATAATCTTTTAAGTATAATTGACTACATGCTACAACTCAATATCATTACTATGAGCATTGAAATCACTGAAAATAGTGCTACATATTTTAGAGATACCGCCGAATGGAGTGAATGGGGACAAAAAGGAAACTGTTATAAAAAAGTAACTGATAACTTTTTCCTTCGTAATTTTAACAACAATGTATCAGTGTATTGCTAAAATTACGAAGAAAAAATCAGTTACACTTTTTAAACACATTTATAACATTTTCCGCTTTGTCCCCATTCATTCCATTCCACAGTAGTAGAAAAACTAATCGACTAAAAATTTTTAATACTAAGACACATGCAAACAAACAAACAAACCAAAAACTTACCTCAAATTCTGTTCCAGCTAGTTCTGCAGTGGATAAAAATTCTTGAAAGGAATTCTCTTCCGTGACTGACTGCAAATTCAATCTTCCCCAATCATATCCGTCTGGAAGGTCAGCCGTATGAAGCTGAAACACAACAGAAAATACGTAATTACTTATCAAATTATGTAGAACATAAACTTAAAGACAAATACGCAGTACGCGTTGGTCAAACCGGGACTTTCGGTGGTAAAGAATAACGAAATTCATTATTGGAGTAGAATCCCCTGTTGCATTTATGCACTTCTCCTTAGTTTATTGAAATACTATGTAGAACACTTCCATTCATTCGACAGATTGGTATTACTTAGTTTCAAGGTAGTCTATTACTTTAGCTTACGACGGGGTTTCTTTTTTTTTTTTGAACCGAACTTATCGTACTTTAATGTATCAGAATATTGGAACAATATTATAGTGATGCTGTAGTTACTCAG
>JAGDQP010060319.1:355-12224 GCA_022664845.1 Lepisma saccharinum
CTCAGAGTGGTAATGGTGATGCTGCTTCCCCTCACCATGATATTTTTGTTCGGGGTTATCTTCCCCTAGCCTTTGTAGATCCCTCTACTAACTGCAAGGCAGCAGTACTGGTTTTGGTCCGCCCCGGAATATTTCCGGTACCCACCATATCTGGTCGGCATTCCCCTATCCGCCACCTGGGGAGGCGCCTGGTGGAAGACCAGTAACTCCAACCCGGACTTACATGATATACAGTTATTATTATTTCAAGTTCCGGAAATCTACGCGCTACGGTAGTCAGTTTTTCTCCAGTTTTGATGATTTATCCGCTACGTGTAGCCACTGTCTCTTCAAACTTGTACTTTTTGAACACGTGAACTTCGCTTTCTTCCTCTCTACTTGAAAACGTGTATAGACACGTAATATAGTGACTTTTTATATGTGAACATGTGTGATCTAATATCAAACTATAAGCTGTAAGTATTATCCTTTTTTTCCTTCATTGTCTCAAATTTACCTTAAATTGCCCTCCCGGCTTTCCTTTGCACTAATTATATATATAAAAAAAGATATACTCCACGGGTACAAGCAATAAACCAAAAATTATTGAACTCTGAGACGGTGAGGTACAATTTTGTTAAAAAGTGTGTTGATTTCACACGGAAGGATCCCACCATTTTATGCCTTTAGGAAGCCTATCCCAGATTCCTAGTTACATCCGCACTTCGTTCGTCATTTAATATTTTCCCGCCTCCATAACCTGGCTTTAGTCTGCTCCTTAGCACCAGTACTGTGTCCTTTCCTCTGGCGAAACATTGCCTCGTATTTATTGTTTGTGAAGCTTTTGTATAGCTGTCTTTGAATTGATATATGTAAGTGCCTTTTTTCTACCCTTTTTACCATGCTAAGTGCAATAGACCCCGCTGCAGAACCTGTCTTTATTTTCGATCGCAGTCTGAGCTTCGAACATCCTGCCACTCACAAGACGTGCTACTTTCCGACACTCCGGTAGTTGCATATCTTCCAACCTCATTCATCTCCAACTCTGTAACCTATGTTCCGCCTTCTACGTTGACGAAACCCAAACTCTTCGAACAATCCGCAGCAGCAACCATCGCTAGTCGTCCAAATCAGAATTTTATCACCTCCCCATACCTGAACACACTTCCTATCACGGCTGCACCTTTGACGAAACCTTTCGAGTCAGCATCCTGAATATTCTGAATCCTGACTCACCTCCCACGGTTAGAAAGAGATTGGGTGCAGATGTACATCTATCCTTTCCGCCAACCGTGAACCCGGCCTCAACTGTCTGTAACTTCGTGCAGCGCAGTTTCTGGTTTGTTCCGACTCTAGTTGCACTTTTTTTTTTCTCAATATTGTTTCTTTATTCTCCCTTACATCTTTATTATTATTTCCCCCTCCTCTCGGATTCTTTACCCTCTTATTTCTTTACACTTACTTCTCCATTTGGTTGTTTTCTGAGACTCATCTAGTCATTTCCGCCTCCATAACCTGGTCACACTGTGACCCAGCATCAGTTTGCAACATGGCGTATCCTTAACACAAGTCCCAGTCTAGTCCGCTCTGTCCATTTTCTCTCCTACCGTGGGAAAACGCTTTTGCGAAACGTTGCCGCTTTTCTGTTGTGTTTCTGATGTTCGTGTACACCTGTCTTGGTATTCGATAATGGAAGTACCGTTTTTTTTTTTTTTTTTTTTTTTTGTTTTTTTTTTTTTTTTTTTTTTTTTTTTTTTTTTTGCCTTTTGTAAGTTCGTAAGCGAGAGAGGTGTAAGAGTTCCTATTGAAATCGGACGATATTTATATATAAACACGCTAGCGGCCATAATTCTGAAGATATTTGAACCAAATTTTTGTATATTGTTTCTAGGCTTAATAGCTCGGTTAAGTTCGATAATGAGCGAAATCGGTGGCTATCTTGGATCCAAAATGGCCGCCGAACCCATTGTTGTATGTGAATATTCTAACTATTCTAATACACTGCCTAAACCGCTGGGCCTATTGAAATGAAATTTGGCTTAAAAGTACAACAACACTGTTTGATTACGAAAATGTTACCTAATGAGTTCAAAGACGCCATCTTGGATCCAAAATGGCGGAAGCAAGAAATCTGTTTTCCATATCGTTTGACCTAGAGATACGAAATTTGGCATAAAGGTGTATTGTCACTAGTAGTTCACGAAAATATTACGAAATGTTGAAAAAGTCGCCATCTTGGATTCAAAATGGCCGCTGAACCCATTGTTGTATAGAATACACAGACTAAACGGCTGCAGGTAGAAATATCAAATTTGATAACACGGTACATTAACACTTTTATGTTACTAAAATATTACATGATGTATCCAAAGACGCCATCTTGGATCCAAAATGGCGGACCTAAAAATCCATTTTCCACACCGTTTGAGCTAGAGATACGAAATTTGGCATAAAGGTGCATTATGACGAGTAGTTTAGGGAAATATTACAACATTTGGGAAAAGTCGCCATCTTGGATCCAAAATGACCGCCTAAAGTCCCATTTTGCACACTGTTTGAGCTGGATAAATGAAATTTTACTTAAAGTTTTACCATCACAAGTAGGTCACGACAATATAAGAAAACTTTCAAAAAGTCGTCAACTTGGATCCAAAATGGCCGCCCCAAAAACCCGATTTCCAAATCATTGAAGGTAGAGAAACGAAATTTTCTTTGAAGGTCTATGACCAAGAGTAGGTTACAATAAATGGGGCAGCCACCCGTGGGAGGGTGCAGATGGACACCAGGATGGTGTAGTACTGCAGGGATATTTTGGTAAAAATAAAGGCGGCGCATCCTCTCAAAAACACTGAAGTTGGGGGCGTCAGCGTTCCCAGCGAAGCAAAGCGAGTATATATATATATATCTTGATGAATAATCTACAAATCATTAAATAGTTTCTCGATAGCTCTCACATAAGGCGAGATTTGAATTTTTGAAAATAAAAAATAACTTCGAGATCTACCTCAGCCTGTAGGCCTACCGGAAGGGAATTTTTAATGGGAAATCAATGTTATAATACCCGCAGGGAGAAAAAAAAACTGAATATGAACGAAATTGTAAGACATCCGAGGCCTCGAACCTGGTACCAGAACTATTTATTTACATGGTCACATATACATATCATATAACCACAGTTAGAGGAACATTTCTTCCATCGCGTGAGTGTTACATGCCAGCGCTCTTACGTAAACATCATGCATAGACAATATTAAGCGGAAACTACATAACAGGCAGTACATAACGCGTGTTATATAATATTTGTTGTATGTAATCAAGTAACTGTAAATATGTTAATAGCGCAAGGACTCTTCCGGGCAGTTTAGTTGGAAAGAAGGTCTTAAACTGCATGAGCCATCAACTTCCCCTGGAAACATGCTGACCCATGTAGTTTCCAAGCGCCTCTCTTTCCCAAAAGGGGGAAAACAGAACTGACAGTCCCTCACCAGTAGGGTGGGCCGATTTTTTTTTTTTTTTTTCAGATTTTGGGTTTCTAGTTGTCATCAAAAGTTGTCCATTGGTACCAAATAAAGCCATGCCAAATATGGCCGTCCTAAAACAATATTTAACCGGGCCCAATTGTTTCTTTGAAAAACAAGGAATAAAATATGATACCCGTTTCCACCTTTTTGGGGTTCGAGTAGTTATGAAAAGTTGTGTATTGATAAGAAATTTAGCCGTGTCAATTGTGGCCCTTCTTGGCCGTTTTCAAACTAAAATTTTCGCGGATATTTTTTTGATTTGGGTGTGTTTCGGCGAACAAACATAACGTAACATTCTACAACTTTGCACGCTACTGAAACTCAAATTTTTAAATTAAAAATTTCTGCCCTTTTCAAAATTATCATTTTCTCGGGCCTCCGGGGCCCGAGTAAATATTCCTTGATCTGGTTGTGTTTGGGGCGAACAAACATAACATTCTATAACTTTTGCTCTGTACTCAAACACAACTTTTTAACTTTTTTTTTCGGGGGCCCCAAAACTGTTTTTTTTTTCTGTAATTAATTAATTAATTATTTGTTCAACGAAACACAACCGGATCAAAAACTATTTAGTCGGACCTCTCAACCCGCGAAAATTTTAGTTTGAAAACGTCCAAAAACGCTTGATGCCCAAGAAGGGCCACATTCGACATGGCTAAATTTCGTACCAATGCACAACTTTTCGTAACTACTCGAACCCCAAAATGTGGAAACGGGTATCATATTTTTATTCCTTGTTTTTCAAACAAACAATTGGGCCCTTCAGGGGTCCAGAGGTCCGGTTAAATATTGTTTTACGACGGCCATATTTATTACCAATGTACAACTGAGGAGATGCGTTTCAAAAAGGTACATGTCCGCCCAAAACAGTTTTCAGGAATTTGCAAGAAACCTCTACAGAAATTGCATGATTACATAACCCCATTCTTAGGGTTATACATAGACGGTTCAAAAGTATTTCGAATTTACTTACAGTTATTTCAATTTTAAATATGGACATGTTTCCTTCTGTTTGGACAACTTGGACGTATACCTTTTTTCTCGAACAGAAGGGGACATGTACCTTTTTGCCGAAACCAAAAGTTAACTAATGGATCTAAACTAAACTCATCTAAGCAAACCTAGTTTCAAGTCACTTAAAACTAGGTTTGGCTAGATAAGTTTTAGAAAAAGATAGATATTAGAAAATTGGAATTGTTTTTGTGGATGAGAAAGAGAGTTGGCAGACAACCCAAACTTGGGGTTAATAATAAATTTATTAACCATAGTAGTTTACATTGTAGTTACGAGTTTTTGCTGTAGCAGACCCAGTCCTTGGGCTATACCTTTTTATATTCGTTAGATACAATTTACTCATCTTCAACAAATTTATCCGCTTTCTCAAACAAAACCTTTCAAATTTCTAGTACATCGTTTGGACGTAACTGAATACCTTTATGCTTCAGATTCACTGATGGACGTGTACCGTTCTGCTCCAAACGGCAATCTTGCAGTAGCTAAAATATAGGGACATATATTTTTCGGGTTCGAACTGTGTCTTTTATTCGATAGACACGAAGACAGAAAAAAATATCCAATTTCGAATTTTTGGCGACATGTCCCCTTTTGAATGCCACCTCCTCAACTGTTGATGAAAACTCGAACACCAATATCTGAAACAAGAAATTCAGCTCACCCTACTCAACCAGTCCTCCCTGACCAATTTTCTCTCCTATCGTGTGAGCACGCTTCTGCGAAACGTTCCCGCTTTTCTATTGTCCTTGTGTCCTGTAATGTAAGTACAGTTTGTTTTCCATCTCACATATATATTTATAATTATAATTTACAGCCTTCCGGGCAAATGCGCCTCCGAGAGAGACCACGTCAATCCACTAGTGGATGAGGCCTCTCCCAGAGGGAGGAGTTAGTCTACTGCTCCCACGCTGACCAGTTGGGAGAGGAGAGCCGAAGCTCTCAACTGTGATCGCCTTTTATTCACAGTAGATCCCCAATTGCGTCACGATGCTGGGTGGGCAATGTTTCAGACCTTCTCATTTTAGAAAAATATCTTGGCAGAGCAGGGAATCGAACCCAGGACCCCAAGATCAGCAGTCACGAAAGGGGCGGTCCTTATAGTGCGTTTGACTTCAGTGCGAGCGGTCCCGGTGGAGGCTCAAAAATGTCGGTGTTGACCCAGCATCGTGAGGGCAGTTGGGGAGCTGCTGTGAATAAAGACAGTGCCGATCACAGTGTGAGCTTCGGCTCTCCTCTCCCAATCCGTCTGGTCAGCGTGGGAGCAGTAGACTAACTCCTCCCTTCGGGGAGGCCTCATCCACTAGTGATGGGTTACTAGTTACTAAACAGGCCGGAGAACCGTACCCCAGCCGGGATTTTAACTCAGAGCCGCCTTGGAGCAAGGAAGCCTTATAGAAGGGAAGAAAAACGGGGCTGCAGGGAATTGCATGCAGTTAAGACCGGATTTGTGCTCGCATCTCTTCCTAACGATATGGCAGGCGAAGGAGGAATCAGAATTTTCAGGATGCTGATACGGAAGGCTTCGTCAAAAGTCCGGTCGTGATGTGAAGTGTGTTCAAAGGAGATGTGAATTGGACTAGTAGCGATGGTTGTTGATGCGGATGGTTAGAAGCGTTAGAGTTTCTCAACGTGAAAGACGGAACTTAGGTTACAAAGCAAAAGGAAAATAAAATTGGAACAAATGCAACTGCCGGAGCGTCAGGAAGAGTGGTTCAGTTTTCCCTGCCCATTTTCTAAAAAAAACATCAGTTGTTCAAATTGCTTTCATTTAGTTACGACTAGCTGCGCCAGACTTTGCATAAACATGATTCGACACTACAAAAGCACTGAAAGGGCCTCCATTGCCAAGTAACCCACTTACCAGGGTTGCCAGCCTGTTTTCTAATTAGATTTTTTTTTCTTTTTTAATGCTTCCATTATTTTAACCTTTAGAAGCCGATCCATCGCTTTGAACCTCAGTATCTCAGCTCCTAATTAACCCAGAGGGATGATTTAGGCGTCAATCTCTTCACGAAGAATGAAGCTTTCCAACGATGTGCATTGCATCCATGTCGAGGGGTCCGCGGCTGAGGGGCAAAGTTGGGTGTTTTAGTTGCCCCTCAATATATGGGCTCCAAAGGAGCTAGAGGCATAAAAATTGGTATCAATAGAGGTAAATGCATATCCTAACTAGTGATACCCTGTAAATGGCTTGCGAGGAGTAAATGGAGGATTACGACAAATAACAGTGTTGCCAGAGTCCCACAAAAGTCAAAGAAACACGTTTTATATTTTTTTCTTCTTTTACGGGGTGGGCACAAAAGTAACTTCGTTGGAATCTGTGTTCCATAAGCTTTCCAACGAGGTATCGTTCATGTCCCTGTGACAATTAGGAGGGGTACTAGGTCTACGATTTTCTTGAAATTCCTATCCGGCGTACAAAGTATTGTTTGACCTAACCTGAACATATTGCGGATGTACCCGCTTTACAGGGACCCCGTTTTCAGTGTTGCCAGCCCATGCCAAAATATCTTATGAAGCATGAGATGCCGTTCCAAAGGTCTTAACTAGAATAGCTCAGAGCCACCGACGTAATCTTGATTGTTGCAGTAGTCCAGTGTTGCCAGTATATTTTTAAAGAATAATCACTTACTCAAATTGGTTCCATTCAGCTGCACATAGCTGTACCAAATATGACATAAACGTTACTCGACAGAAGTACTGTGGATTTTCCCAAACCTAAGAACTGCAGTTCTCAGTGTTCGCTATCAAGGGACCTGAGCGTTTGCGATTGTTAGAACTTTCCTAGATGCAGAAAAAGAATTAAACGTAGAGAAGAATTAAATCAAGTAAACATAGACAAAACAAAATCCATGATAACAAGCCGAAACACAGGGAATGAAGAAAATAAAAACATAAGAATTAGGGATGAGGTCATAGAGAAAGTAAACTTGGCAGCATACGTAACAAGGAAAAATGAGGTCACGGAAGAAATAAAAAGTCGCTTAGTATCGGGGAACGCATGTTTCCATTCAGTCCAGAAACTCCTAACCTCGCGATTAATATCAAGGAAATTGAAATTGAAAATATACAGAACGGTTCTTCTGCCGGTAATACTTTACGGTTGCGAAAGTTGGAGTATGACCCTAGCAGATGAACATGAATTACGTGTGTTTGAAAATAAGGGTTTGAGAAAGATATACGGGCCGAAATGGGACGAGGTGACTGGAGAATGGGGGAGACTGCATGATGAAGAACTCCACGGACTGTGCGATTCAGCAATGTTGTAAAAATAATGAAATCGCGACGACTAAGGTGGGCAGTCCATGTAGCTCGGATGGGGGGAAAACGAAGATCTATCCTGGTTGGAAGGCCGGATGGAAGGAGACCGTTGGGAAGACCGAGACGTCGTTGGGAGGACAATATTAGAAGAGATCTTCGAGAAGTAGGCGTTCGTTATGAAAACTGGCTTGATATTGCCCAGGATAGAATCCAATGGCGAACGTTTGTTACTGCGACGATGAACTTGCGAGTTCCATAAGCCTAGAAGTTTGAATTTTATTTATGGCTTTGCGGCATCTAGGAATCAGTCCGGGATAGGGAAAATGTCGGCCATTGCCTGTATTGAAGATGCCATCCTAGCATTTTCCTAGCATTTCCTCAGAATGGTCGGCCCCTCAAATCGAACCCACCGTAAGCCACAGAGTTAGTAAAAGTTCATAGGGAAGATAATAGTTTTATTCTCGAATTCAATTTACCAGTTACGCTGGAGTACTTGACTACCAACCGACATTCGCGTTATTTGCGCATCGGTTGAAGAAAGAAAGCACAAACAATTCCAAGCACAGTGTTCAATACAAAAGAACATTGGAAATGATAATAACAATAGCTTTGTTGTATGTCGCACCTCAAAATACCAAGGTTTTGGGAACTCAGTACACAGCCTAAACGACTGGAGCTAGAAAAACGAATTTTGGTATGACGGTACATCATCACCAGTAAGTTACGAAAATATTACAAAATGTCTCCAAAGACGCCATGTTGGATCCAAAATGGAGGCCCCAAAAAGTTCATTTTCAACACCGTTTGAGCTAGATATACGAAATGTGGCACAAAGGTGTATTATCAAGAGTAGTTTAGGAAAATATAACAACATTTTGAAAGAAGTCACCATCTTGGATTCAAAATGGGCACCAGAAACATTTTCAACACCGTTTGAGGTAGAGATACGAAATTTGGTATACAGGTTTATTATCAAGAGTAATTTACGAAAGTGTTGAAACATTTTTTTAAAAAAGTCACCATCTTAGATTCAAAATGTCTGCCCAAAAACATTTTCAACACAGTTCCGGCTATGGCATTAATTTCTTCCATTCACTCTCAATCGAAAAGAAATTTTTGTTTTTGTCCTTTTCTTTTTGATGTTAAACGATTTTAGAAGACGTTCTAGAATCATAAAACCTTACTAAAAATGTTAGAAAATTAGTGAAATGAACTCATTAATGCCAATATTTTAATTCTACATTTTTTAGTGCATAAGGTCGCTTTTGGAAATGGACTACAAGCCTAATTCAGGGTGGTCGGCCGCTGAGATCAAATATAAAACCTCGCGAATGCTATGCCAACGCTCTACCACTGAGCTACGGCGGCTCGGCTTGTGATTGTTGTGTTCTTAATCCTATTCAGTTTGCAGCTGTCGTCTTTGTTGAAGATTCGTTCGTTCATTCTTGTTTGAATCGATTTTTTTATAATTGTCTCTAAATAATCACTCCTTTTGTGCAAAACCTCTGTGTCCTTGAAATAATTAGGTTCGCCACTGATTCTGCTACAGCTGACACCGTCTTTGCCTTATTACAATGTCATTTCTGGTGCTAGGGGTCGTCGGATCGATCCCTGCTCATGCCATGTGGGCTTTGTGGTGGACAAACACCGTGTGCGTGGGTTTTCTCGGGGTGCTCCCACTTTCTGCATTCCATCAATTCATCCCATCATCATCCATACGGCCTGAGCCATAGTTGCCTAAAGGCCTTAAAATCAGTTCACGAAGTTCGTTACAGGGCCTTAACTCATCTCTTAGTGCTCGGAAATCTTTGATACAAAAGTGAATGTGCCGAATCACGTGGTGATGCCTCTGAAATCAAGGACATCTCTGGAATACTTTTACGCTGGGGGGAGGGGCGATTTCAAAATTTAAAATGGCAACAGGGGTTTGATTTTGCCCCCATTGAAACAAGTGCTAAATTTTGAACAACTTTTAAAGGAAACACTTTTTGATAGCGCATACCGTTTGGCAGCCAGATCAAATTGGTGGTCGAAATTAACAAAGTGTAGACGGGTTTGGGGACTTTTTTTTGGATACTGTAACTCAAAAAGAGTATCAAATAAAGGTTCCAAACTAAAGTGAAATACTAAATGAAATATACGGATTCAAAGGATCAAATTTTCAAAAACGGGTGTCCTGGGAATACTGTTATCGGCGGTGGGGAAGGGGGGCAACCTCAAGATTTTAAATAGAAATAGTGTTTGACTTTGTTTTCCTTGGTAGGTGAACATTCAACTTACCACGTAGCTCTTCTAACGAAAGACTTTTAAAAATGTTTCCTCTGAAAGTTGTTCAGAATTCCATGCTTGTTTCAGAGAAAGCAAAATTAATCATTGTTTCTATTTAAAATTTTGAAGTTAACCCCCAACCCCCGTAGAAGTATTCCCGGGACGCCCATGATTTAAGAAGCATCACCACGTGATTCGGCTCACGCACTTTGGTATGAACATTTTGTGTTCCAAAGATTTATTTGCACTACGAGCTGAGTTAAGGTCCTGTTACAGATTTCGTGAACCACCCTGTATATGCTTCTGATTCCATACTTTTTGTAGAACTCTCCCTATTCGATTTCTAACCGTGTTCACATACAGCAAGCCGGCCAGATAGCAGTGCGGTCTACGGCGGTAGGCCAGCGACTCGAAGGTCCCGGGCTCGAATCCAGGCATGGGTGTGGAATTTAATGGCTAAAGGTCAAATCGTGACGGGCCGAAGTCCAAAGTTACTAGAGTGGCCCATATAAATGTAAAGTTTGCCGAACCCATTTCTAAGTAGAGCACGACTAACATGCGTGATTTTTTTTTTTTTTTTAAATGTTTCCTATCTTTGAACGCTCAATGCATCTGGTTGCAAATCACAGCTTGTTTCTGTGCACGGTGGTGTGATTTGGGATTTAAATAGAGGTCTGTATAAGTTGACTTTCTACAAACCTTATAACGAGCTGGCGTAGCATTCGGGAGGTCGTGGGTTTCTCCATCCTGACTGAGGTTTTTCCTCAGTCACAGCAGACAAATCCCGCGATGTCACCTTCAACATAGGCCTTGTCCGACACCTTCCCGAATTCTTTTCCCTCCCATATCCAGGCCTGAGCCTTAGGTGCCTAAGGACATAAATCAAATTCCAAAACATATATCCAAGTGTCGCAATTCTAATCTTGTAAATTAAATTATCCAGAAATGATAATTCACGGTCTCTTTCGATCTCCATGGTAAACTGTATGTTCGGATGGATCTTATTCAGATGTAAAAATTCTAATAGCTTCTCACCATGTTGCCATATAGCGAACGTATCATCAACATATCTGTAACATCTCTTACGGTTAGGATAAGTCGATGAAACCATTGGAAGACAATACAATTTTTAACTACATGACGTAAAACCCGAAATAAATATTTTATGATGGAAAAATCGTTGTGAAAGCCTTAAGTTTAATTTAATTTATTCATTTCATTGTTATTAACAATGGAATTTTTCGATGGCACATTATCTCGTCTCGTATTATTTATTTATTAGAAGTTAGCACGGATACAGCAGAGGCCATTTTGCACCGTTCTTGTAACAATGTGATATAACAATAATAACAACAACAAATAATTATACAGTAGGATTAAGCCCAGATTTTTTTTTTCATTCCAAATTCTCATAATTTTTTTAGAAATTTACTTTTTCTGAGGCAAAAATCTGGCGGCAAAGGAAAAGTATTGGAAAGATATGACAATCTGTATACGAGAGATCGTTGGACCAAACACCATCTAGGTTTTGAGAGGTAGAAATGGTGTTGAGAACGGGCATTTTGTCTGGGTACTCTTAGGTTAGAAAGCGGAAGAAGGTCCTGAGTGTGCCCTGCATTATTTTATAAAGAAATTTTAAGTCATTTAGTTTTCTTCGCGTGTATGTGTCTTTCAAGTCAAGAGAAATCAAAATGTCTGCGTTTAGAATTATGTTGAAGGTTGGGTATCCTGTGTTGCACAATACGAATAAAGAAATTTCGTACTTTGTACAATTTAGATGGACCACGGTGGCTCAGTTGGTAGAGCGCTCACCTCTGGCGCTAGGG
>JAGDQP010060320.1:0-12224 GCA_022664845.1 Lepisma saccharinum
CGTATTTTAAAGAAACTTTGATCTCGTTCCGTCTCTCTGGACTGTTTCCTTCTTCGCTTAGAATTCCCCTCTCGAAAGGATTTGAAGCCGCTTTCTTTCGTTCTTTTTTCTCTTAGCGGAGGTCATTCTTTGTCAACAGTTGTACTCATTCCTTGTCTCCTATGCATACTATGTCTTAAATCCTAGGACATATCCACATATAAACCCCTCGAAAATGGTTTACCAGATAACACGATCACAACGCACCAACAAAATATAATAGTCGAATCACACTCTAATCCAAAAACTTCTAAATATAGAATAATTACCAAGTTTCGAGAGCCAAGACAAGCCCATCACCACATCAACCCTTAAAAACAACCCTTTTAAACTCTCTAGCCATATGCATCTATCTTGTATATCTACATAGATATAATCAATGGTCTAGCAATGGCGACTCGTTCCTGAAACAGTAGGTGAAGTTCGACCAAACCATTCATGGGTCGGCTTCTCATACTGACACTCGCCGCGTTTCTTGCTTGCGATTTGGCTCAGTAGCCAATTAAAACACATGTGTAACACCAGTTTCTAATAGTTACTCACAGAAGTCGCAAGCTAAGCACACGAGGATCTCCTGCAACAAAGACCGCCCTAAGACAACCACTTACCGCAGTTTGAAATGTCACTCCAATTCTTACAGGATGTCCCCATAAGCAGAGTACGGATAGGTAATAATATGTCAATTAATTTCAAGATTCGCAACGGATTGAAACAAGGCGTTGCCTTGTCACCACTATTGTTTAACTTTGCGTTAGAATATGCGATTTTAAAAATTAAAGGGATCAAAAAGGGACTACCATTGAATGGTTTGAATCAACTGTTTGTATACGCGGATAATGTAGATTTAATAGGGGACGATATAGATGCACTATAAAGCAACACCGATGTCCTAGTAGAAGCGTGCGATGAGATAGGCCTACAGGTAAACATAGATAAAACAAAATACATGATAACAAGCCGAAGCATATGGAATGAAGGAAAGAAAAACATAAGAATTAGGGATGAGGTAATAGAGAAAGTAAACAAATTTAAATACTTGGAAGCAAAAATAAGGTCACGGAAGAAATAAAAAGTCGCTTAGTATCGGGAAACGCATATTTCTATTCAGTCCAAAAACTTCTAACATCGCGATTAATATCAAGAAAATTAAAATTAAAAATATACAGAACGGTTATTCTGCCGGTAATACTTTACGGTTGCGAAAGTTGGAGTACGACCCTAGCAGATGAACATAAATTACGTCTATTTGAAAATAAGGTTTCGAAAAAGATATATAGGCCGAAACGCGACGAGATGACTGGAGAGTGGAGGAGACTGCATAATGAAGAACTCCACGGACTGTTACGATTCACGAGATGTAAAAATAATGAAATCGCGACGACTAAGGTGGACAGGCCGTGTAGCTCGGATGAGGGAATAACGAAAATTATATTCTATCCTGGTTGGAAGGCCGGATGGAAAGAGGCCATTGGGAAGACCGAGACGTCGTTGGGAGGACAATATTAGAAGAGATCTTCGAGAAGTAGGTGTTCGTGATGAAAACTGGCTTGATACTGCTCAGGATAGAATCCAATGGCGAACGTTTGTTACTGCGGCGATGAACTTGCGAGTTCCATAAGCCATAGAGTTAGTTAGTTACTACTAATTTTGTGAATACAGAATACCTGTTGCAATCATAAGTTGTCGTGCCATGTGGGATTTTTGGTGGACAAATACTGTGTGTGCAGGTTTTATCTCAGTCCCATTTCCTCTTATTTTTTTCATTCTACCAATTCATCAATCATCCATTTGGCCTAAGCTAAAATTGCCCAAAGGCCTTAACTAACCGTAACTTCTTAAACCATAAATCCTTTCTTAAATCTCTCAGTATAGCTATAACCTGCATAGGAGACCGAGATTTTCTTCTCAAACACAAAGAACTACGTATCAAAAAGTGACAAAGAGCAAAGCATGACAGCTCACAATACGTGTTGTTTTGCCAAAGGAATATACTCTCGCCCAACTTTTAAGTGGCGCCGCGTTCGCAGCGCCAGACCTGACTCTAGTGGAAATTTCATAACTTTATGCTTAACCTAATTGCTAATTTCGATTTCTATGTAGAAGGTAAAATTATATGGGGTACATACAGTGAATACATTGATAGCATTCCCTCCTAGATATAGAATGTGTGAACACAGTTTTTCTTTTACATTTGTCACAAATCTGATTCTGCATCTGTCCCTTTGCAAATTGCATTAGAAAAATTTTGTTTTCTCGGTGGTTTTTCAGAAGTAGTGGTTTGCGATGCATAGACATTTCCAACCGATATACATCTGCTTAGTTCCGAAAAAGTGATTTCCATTGCAGATCTGATGGCTGTTTGTAATTCAGTTGTTGAACGTCTCTTTATGAGTGGCAGTTCCACGTTCTACGCAAAATAAGAGTTATTATGATTGTTATCAATTGGAAGATACTCACTTGTACTTACGGTATCTCTATAATCAGTGTTCGTACTAAGATTATCGTCACTAGTCTCAATTTCGGGTCCGTAATAACTGTCTTCGCTGTCTGAAAACGATGTATTAGATGCATTCTGATTTATATAAAGACAGTCTCTAATTTCTTTCTCACTAAGTCTGTACATTGCTGAATGTTCACACACAAAGACAGTCTACCAACTTACTAGCAGTGGGACTGCCAAGCATCCCCCCTCTAGAGAAGTGTCATCTTGCTAAATTCTCGAGAGCGTCCACTTATGTTAAAATTTTACGATCAAAAATCTATATAAATCGCGCGAATCTCCACTTACATCGCTCAATTTTGACTTTAACTCCTAAAAATTGAGAATCCTGGTGGAATCCCTGCGTACTAGTAATCAAAACAAACAGTAAAATAATGCAAAATACTTGTCGATTATGAACACTTCGAGGGCACATTGGATACCGTTTCATAAATAAAGAATCTAAAGTTGAGTCCAATGGACTCACGTCAGGCTTTAATGCTTCGAAAAAGTTCTAATTGCTACAAAATATGATGAAGATGTAGAAAAATATATTATGATCCTAAAAATATGGTAACTGAAGAGTACGTAGGTGCACATACTGATTTCATCGACCGCGGAAATTTTATCGCTAAAAACAAACTCAAGTGAGTCTAACGGACTCACCTTGGGCTTACTAGGGCTAGACCATAGAAACAAGAACATATATGAAGGTAAGATGCAAAGTTATATTTATCGTGAAACTTATCATAATATGATCTAGTCGAGGGTTTCTCAGCCATAGAGATCAAGGGGGTAATTTAACTGTAGTTTTATAGGTTATAAGTTTATAACTAATAAATTTCAAAGAAGGTATTTCATTTTGTTTCTTGTTTTTATAATTAGTAAATGTAATGTATTTTGTTGAAGTTTTGAATAATATGATTAGGATATTTATTAACAAATACAGCAAATCAACTGTCATGTTTTACAAATGTCATCTTTGTGAGTCGCCGGTTAGAATTCATGGTAAAAGGGGGCTCAGGATGAGAAAGGTTGAGAAACGCTGATCTATGCTATGAAAGACAGAGAAAGGGTCTGTACCAATTTCGCTTTGGGGTATTAATATATGAATTGACAAATATACTGCCTTTGATACGTTTGAATAGGTTAGAAAGGTGGTCTGTGCCAAACGCTATTACAAAGCTGTAGTCTGACGGAAAAAATATACAAAAACACTTTCTTTTACAATTAATAACTTATTTTAATAAATTTAACATAGGTTACAAGCCTTAAACAACATTTACAATTTTAATGACATATTTAGTTGACACTCCCAGCAGTTACTGGCTTGATGAACCCAAAACATGACTTGAGCAATACTCATGTAGTCTGTCAGACGACGCCTTTTTAATCTAATTTGTCCACTATACTAGGTAAGCAACGTTGGAAGTAACCCAAACACAAAGCTGTAGTCTATTAGACGACGTGAATTAAAAATGACACAGAAAGAAAGCGAGTAAGAGGGCAACGACCCTTCATTGGCTATCCACGCACTGAAGGTACACGGAGTATGAGAGGTGGGGACTTAGTGGAAGGGCGTTGGGGAGATTTCAGCACTAGCCGCGTAGTCTGTCAGACGACGCGTTTGTAGTCCAATGTTAAAAGCATTCACCGAATAAAGTGAAATATTTAGAAATCCATTTATCATGTGAATGAAAAATAATATTAAGTAAATCTATAATAATATTAAGTGCATTCGTATGAAATGCTGCACGGGAAGGACGAGACAAGAAACCAGCGTTCTTGTAAATATGATTGTTACGAAGGCTGGAAGACGCACACATTCTAATTTTGAAAATACATTACTTCAGAAATTGGTAGCAAAATTTAGTAGTAGCTAGGATTAGACACGAAAGGTTTACTTATTCGTGTTATATACATCAGAATATCTTGAAAGTTGAAAGAGATTCAGGAACGCTGTAATATTTAATAACAGCATTGACTATAGGATATTTACTGAATGCGTTGAAACATATGATACCATGTTCTCTCATTTTCATATCTGAGAAAATATTTCCCATCGTGCATATACGAATAAAATAGGTGATGCATCTTCCAAAGTATTTGTTCTTTGTATGAGATAAAATCGGTTAGTCTTTTAATCTTATCAACTTCTGTTCCCAACAGTGCATGCTTGTAAATGTATATTCAATTGCTGCATATTAAGCTCATTAACCACCGCAAGGAACGTAAAATTGATTGCAAAAATTGATTGAAGTCCTTCAGGGACTTCCCCCATCCTATAACTATCTCTGTCGCATCTTATATCCGTGGAAGTACGTCTTAAGAACCAAGGACTTTACTGAAAAATCGTGGAGTTGAAGAGCTGCGAAGTCCGAGAGTGTGTACCTTAAAGAAGCGTGATTTGTGCATTGCATGGTATATTCGTGCAAATACAGGATAATAAACCATTCACATATATCTGCAAATAAGGGGTAAACTGAGACGGATCGATCCAGGTGCTATTATATTTCCCACATCAAATTATCTAAGGTGAATTACAGGAATCGAATGGAAACCCCTAGTAATACGAGGTACATGGAAACGCCCCGTAAACAAAAAAGAACATTACAACAGGTTTCGAGGACATTACTGTTATAATTCCGTCCAAACCTACTACCGACTTTCCAAAATGTTTTTTCTTGCAGGCGTGCTTTGGTTGCGATTTCCATGAATAGCTAATAGAAATAAGTGTTACACGTAGGAAACGTACTGAAACACGTGTATGAATGTGATTTTCAGCCAAATCGTGAGCAATGCAGGCGACGAACACCTGTATCAAAAGGCGACCTAACAATCATAAATGGGATAGCAGGCACAGCGAGAAGATAAGGAATGTTACTTTCCCGAGTGCGTTCAAATCACGCAAACTAATGACTTGCATGACTCGCGATTAGGTTCAAACAGAGAACCTAATGCTCTTTTTTCTAATGCCTTCCTTTGGGATTCTGACGAAGTACTAATAATTTTGTTACACTTTAGCTTAAGAAAACATGCTAACTATAAAATCAAATCAAAGTGAAACTCACATTTCCTTCTTGAGGCCATCTCGTGGGGAAATATTGCTAAATGTTAAACCTTCTCAGAATCTTAATTATATGGTAAAATATAATTACTTAAAACTCATTTGATAATAAGGATGTTGCTCTAATGAACTGGATTGAATTCACATTTCTTACAGCGCTGCCAATCTATGTGGAATTCCATAAAATTTATAATTTTGGCAGTTGTGTGTAATTTGAATGGAGTGGAATCTGTGTGGATTTTTGTATTTCCAGAAAAATCACAAATAAACTTCTAAATATGTTATATACTCATATTTTCGCTTTTCATCTACAAAAGGATAAAAGTTATGAAGTAACTTAATTACTTCCTCAGCTGTGAATTTCCTGAGCGGCAACAGATATCATTCTTGTTTCAAATTCTTTCTTGCCCTCTATGTCTTGTGTATACCTGCCGCGCCATCCTATTCCTGTTCTGTTGGAAAATATAATTTACCACCAAAACGAGAAGAAATTATCACCTTTTCGGTTCCCTTTCTCACGAGTTCATTGTTGAAAACTGGCATGCGATTGAAACACTTGTAAATCACCTGTGAAACTACCATGTGTCGAACTTTCGTTACTCGAGGTCTATGGCAGTAAGAAAGAGGGAATTTGCAAGATAATAAAGAGCAATTAGGTGGAAGTCATCTCTAATTCCCCCCCCCCCTATCTCTCTGTCTCTCTAACATACAACGTTTTATTCCAAGTGGGTCAAATTTCTCACATAAGGGATGAGAATCCTGGAGGTCAGGAATAAGAATTATAATTACACACAAAACTAAACAGATTTTATATAGAAATTGGAATATCGGAGGACGGGGAGGCAAAGCTGAATATCCTGACCATGTAGTTGGAAATCGAGGCTATGAAGGCGTTGCCCCATATACGTTTAAGTGGCGTTAAGCCTAACTTCTAGCATTGTGTATATGAGACCTCGGCGTTCACAAGGGCTGCGTGAACGGAGATAGCAGAAGCACAGCAGTGACCACCGTTGCTAACTCCTCTTCTTTTCCCACCCGTTCTGATGCTTAGAATGTAATCAAATGCTCTGGGAATAGCAAGGTAATGGTTAATCAACATTAGCAACAAATGGTTAATCGACAAATATATTAATCGCTTGAATTTAACACTTTATTGTATTTCTACTACATAAAGCCGTTTAAGTTCCAATAGCATTTACATTTTTTTAAATGAAGAGGTAATGAACAGTTTCGTCAGGTTTGCAATATTGTTTAACCAGTAAACAACCCTTGCTTTCTTGAGTATGCCGTGTGAGAGATTGAAGGAATTTTGGAACTGAATTGTTTGTTTGATCATAAAAGATTTCTTAATAAAAATATATAGTATTGTATAAAATGTATTTTTAAATGCATTTCAGTGCATAATAAGTTCACAGGTTTTTGTGTCTGATAGTCGTGGACACGCGTTACAAGTACATACTTATTTAAAACATGTTCTCGAGCAAATTCAATAAGGTCTAGATATATTAGATGAAAAAGGGCCCCTCAAAACTCCTACTTTGCTAGAAAATAGGTATATATTTAGGCACATACATTTCATATACATACCAAGCCTGGGGCTCTGAAAGAAACTGGTGGGCCCCCTCCAAAACAAAATATTTGATACGCACTTGGCTGCAGCACATGAATCTCCGTACAGGGAAGAAAACAGAAATGTTGTTGCCAAACAAATGTGTCAGTGACACTACTTTAGTTAAACTGATTGGATTGCTTTCAATCTCAATGTACTGTGAAAAGTTTAGACGTTTCCAATGAAAAAAAATGTACAAAAGAAAATGCTATTTCGAAACTTTTTTGAAAATAGTCCACACGATTCATTTCAAGAGTTACCAAAGCTCCTAAATTCATGGAAAGAGTTCCAATGACTACTTCAGAAGCAGAAAGGTGTTTCTCCACAAAGTGTTCCTAAGAAATACGATGACACAAGATCGTCTCAGCCCCTTCCGTTGAAAAACTCTTGGTAAGGATGCAGGACTTAACCAAGGAGTTACAGATAAATTTGCTGCCCAGAAGAAGAGAAGAATGGACTTCAAAATAATAATAATAATAAAACAAATGTACGAAGGATACACAGAATTCAAATTTCTTATTATTTCCCCCCCTTTTGCGTATTGAATGTGAAGTACGACAGTTTGTCCATCAATTTTCAATTTTCTTATTCTCTTGGAAACTGCACTGAGAAATATTCGTCGTGCACTGTCGAACTTTTGAATCTGTATTTCACATTTATTGATCGAGCGATACACAATAGAATCCTGGACAGTGCAACAACGTATGTTTTGTGTTAATGCTTTTTCCCTTAACCAAATCCGTAGTGTAATTCAGTTATGGAAATCTATAGTTCTATTCTCTATTTAGCACAATGAGATATGAAGAGTACGGGAAAAGAAGGGACCCAAAATGAATTTGAACTCCTAACAGGTACTAAACAATGACACCTACCCGCTAGGAACATTCCAATCTAAAAATTATATCTTTGGTAAACATTACTTTTTATATGGACCAGTCTAGTAACTTTGGACTTCGGCCCGTCACGATTCGCCTTTCGCTGTTAAAATCCACACCCATGCCCCTGGCGGGACTCGAATCCGGGACCTTCGAGCCGATGGCCTACCACCGCAGACCGCTCGGCCACCCGACCGGCTAAAAGTTATATCTCTTTTTAGAATATAAAATACATGAGTAAATGTGATAATATGACTTTAAAATGCGTACTAAAAGAAAGCATCTATTTCTTAGACATCCTCCGTTCTTTCCCTGTATTCTTCAAATCTTTTCAAGCTATCGAATGATATTTCTTGTTTTTAGTTCTTCCCACGTTGCTCTTTGGTTGTGAACTACCTAATTCCAAAGCCACGAGACGCCACTGCTTCTCAGTCTAACTCCACCCTCCGACAATGAAAATTGCCCTCGATCCTAAATCGCAGGTACGTGTACTGTTACAGCACAAGGTTCTCGGAAGTACACGAACCATAGCCTCTAGAAAAAGCATTCTCAAAAGTTTCATCTTTTACTGGTTGTGCTATCTAGTGTCAATCGCTATATCTAACAGCAATCCAAAGCTCAAAAAGTGTTAAATATGGGAAAGTAAAGATAAATCGATTGTTTAAGATAAACCGTTGTATTAATCTGCTGTGTACGCGTACATTAGTTACGTCAAAATTGTTCCCTACTGCAGAAATAGCAGCCATGGCTACAATTTTATACCTCTAAATCAAGCAAAATAAGATTACATAATGCGAAACGAGGTAAATTTATCATGCGGATGGTGGCCATGTTAATTTTAACGAAGTTCACGAAGTCAACGTTTCGTGCGCGTACGAAATTAACTGAGAGTGACTTTCCGAACGGCTAACTAAATGAACGAACTTCACGAAAGTGGTTTCCGAACGCTTCGTTAGAGAACGAGAGTTTCCGAACGAGACCTTAGAAAAGAAAAAAAATCATTTCATGTAGCCTAAAGTTGTAGAGCGTTGGCATAGCATTCGGGAGGCCGTGAGTTCGATATCCCAGCGGCCAGACCATCCTGATTGAGGTTCTTCAATGGTTTTTCCTCAGTCTCACCAAGTAAATGCCGGGATGGCATTTTCTTTCGATTTTATTGAAGTCGGACTTATTCTTTCGGTTCCGTTTAGATCGCTTCATTTCCATTCGGTGTTATTCCGATCGACTTTATTCCCGTCGGTCTTATTCCATCAGATACATTTCATCGTTATTCCAATTTCGGATTCAGTATAGGACCGGGCCTATACCTTGCCGAATCCTTTCCCCTCCCCGATCCCAGTCTGAGCCTTAGTAATGTGTAACTCTCTCTCTCTCTTTCTTTCTCTCTCTCTTTCTTTGACACATACACAGACACGAGCTACGTAACCCAACTTGCCCGTACTGGTTTTAAGGGAGCAATAACTTCCGCTTTTAAAATTTAAAACAAAACCATAAACAGGCGTTTTTCTTGCTTATGTAATTGACCAATAAAAATGGATTTATTCGTTATGTTTCTTTCTTCTGTGAACTTGGCGCTTGTGGGTGTTCTTTTTTTTAAAGGTGTGTGCTTAGGGAACAAATCCTTCTTTGTGTCATGCAAATAGGACAATTGCGAGGAGAGCAGTGACCGTTCGAAGTGACTGTTACGAAAGTAAGCTAATTCCTTCGATTATTTCGATATCACTGACTTCAGATTAAAGATTTATTACTCAACACAGATGACAAGTACAACTACATATTTCAGTGTTTGTCAGTATCAATACGCTTCATTATGGGAAAGAATAGTTTTGGTTCAATCAAAGTATTCTGTAATCGGGTATGGGGGAGGGGGAACGTTGTTTCATCTTTTTTAAGGAAAACATCTATATTTCCCTGATTTTTTAATCTAAAATAAAGCTGTAGTTACTAGTTGATTATACCCTCACTGGAAAGTTTTTGGAGTTTCTTCTTTTTGCAGAAATTAAATTAGTTCATGCTTATATTTAATCGAGACCAATAATAAATAATGGAATTAATCACTGCATAAAATGGTTGTGCTAATACAATGCATTTCGGTGTCCTATTGTGACCACTTTTGTGTTAAATCAACACAACAAATGTGTTGATTTCGAGGATTCTCAATATTCCGATTGTGCTAGTATGACAACCTCCATTGTGTTGAATTACCAAAGATCAACACCACTTGCTGTGTTGATTTAACACAGGAGAAAAGTGGTGGTTGCCCTGAGCCACCGAAAAGGGTTGACTAGCATCACCAAGGGGGGGGGGGGGTGGATCTGAGGTCCACAAATTTATTTTTTAATAATTTTAACTTATGCAGTTCGACAAAAATTTGAAAAAGAAAATTGGTATTGTCAGGTATTGTTACAAGGTACTTGCTTTCTTTTTAATGCTTGTCTAGTTCCAATTAAAATTTAAACAATGCGTTGTGGCCCACGCAGCCTAGTAGTAGTAAGAGACTATTCTCAGAAAATGTTATATATGAAATATTGTATGATACTTGATTCCTAATGAAATGTGGTCTGAAGGTACCTTCGTGCATATACTGTACTAAGGTGCTTTTGACCTTATTGTTTTTATGTGAAAACAAGTAAAAGAAATTTGTCATAGCTACGAACGTAAGTGGCAGAGGTGGCATCGTGAACCTAAATGCCATTTATGATAGCCGGATGTCTTACCTCAAATGTTTGCAGTTGTAACCTTGTATTCTTATTTCTATCTTTTAATTTATTTTGTATTACAATATCTTGTAATGTTAAACTGTATATGCCTTCTTTAACTGGAGATGCACATCTCTGCTGAAGGTACACCAAATAAATAAATAAATAAATAAATATAGAACTGTATAGGAATAGTTAAAGTATGTGTTGTCTTAGACACCCAAAGTTATCAGAGAGTATAAAATTGTTTCCGTGAGAACAAAATTACATTTTCCTTGTGGGCCTCAGAGGCCCTCACACCTGGTAATTAATGCGGCCCAAAAATACCTATCTAATGTTAGAGTGAACACATTCATTTTTTCGCAGTGTAATCTCCGCTTGTTAAAGATCCATAAACTAAAAAATCGCAGGGTTTATACCTTCTGAATATTCTGGTACTACAACACTGGATGTAAGTAACCGGGTACTTTATGGTAACATATTTACGGAGTTATATAATGCCTTTTTGAGGAAGCAGATTTTCCCGTCATGCTAAACAAAAAAATCATTTCTTAAACCGCTTTTATTTGTGTCTCTAGCACAGTTACGAAACCTTTTTTCTTACCACTTTTAGAGCAACAATGTCTAGCTGTGCATCCCTGACATATTGTTTTGCGTTGTCCTTTTTAAATGATAAATTCACTCAACAGCACACTCAATATCTGCCTATTCTATATTTTAAAGGAAAGAAAAATATTTTAAATGTATATTTCTTAACTTAAAATGTGAACGTATTTTTTGTCCATTTAACTGCGTGCATTTGATTTCTATTGTGCTTTGCATGTGCCGCCTGGAAAAATTCATCCTGAATAAAATAAACCATTGTGGTTGAACTGTAGTTACTAGTTGCTCTATAGATTGAAGCACCAATGATTCTTTATGTGTGCACAACACCGTGCTTCAACGTCATAGAGAACAAACAGCAGAGATTGAAATTGTGTAAACAGATAAAACCTAATTTAAGGGCTTGCAAATGTTTTGACTTATACTTCTGTGCTTTTGACACTAACTTTAATAAACAGCGCTTTTCACAAACATTAAGGTAAATAAAACAGGTCGGTCTGACGCTTTTTTGGTGCACAGCACTTCGACTCCAGCCTCGAGTCTGATCGAAAGTCATTCGAATTAGATTTTTGTACGGGCCAATAATGAGTGTTTTAAACTCTGGTCCCGAAGTAAGTGATTAACTTAGTGCGCTATTTACATCCAGTACGAGACTTGACGTGTGGAATTTCGTTTAGGCGTTGGTCGTATGCAATGACTGCATTCACTGAACTGCGACGGAAGCTTGTAGTGGGGTAGTTTCCTTTGTGCAGTTAGTTAAAGATGAGGGGTACAAAGGGTTACGCCCTTTCTTTCCAGAGTTGTTCATAATACATTTTGTATTTCAGTTATTGTTAGATGGTCTAAGCGATTT